>JANDJZ010000165.1:0-15179 GCA_027943245.1 Acanthamoeba sp. SK_2022b | reverse complement strand
GAGGCGCACGAGGCCGGGCCCGTCGAGGGCTTGTGCCAGTTTGTCTGCCGCAAGGAACTGTGTGATTGTGTCGACCCTGAAGTCTTCGTAATCCTCTGGCGACACTTCCTTAAGCTCGTTGAGCTCGTCCAGCAACGCCTCCTGGGCTTCTTTGGCAGCCTGCACAGCCACATGCACCTGACGTCAGACCCTTGAATTGAACTGCATGCTCGAAAGGTACAGAATTACTCCACGCACCAACTCAGGTTGGGGCTCCATAGAGTTGCGTATACGAGCAGCGTGGCCCTCCTTCGTCAAGTCTGTGAAGTAAATCGAATCGCAGTGCCCTGTCCGTAACTTGTTGTCAGTCTTGACCTCTCATCGTGCCAATTCCAGGCCTGTTCGAAGGGCATCTTCGCCCGAAACCTACCGAAAATGCGAAAAAATGTGAAGAAAAGGAAAAAGAAATATGAGCCTGCTGGTGCTGGGTTGTGTCAGGCAGAAAGCTACCCATGACGGAACTGGCACCTGTATTCCGTCATAAAGCTGTTGGTTTGAAGCCCCCAGCTCCTGCAACCAACACGCCCATCGAGTAAGTCCTCGTGACGCTCTCGGGAAAGTCCCTTAGCTACTTGCGGAGGTGTAGGACCACGTGTCCGCCTCCTTCCGTAACCGTATTTGTCAGCCAGCTGCATGAGGCCAATCGGCCGAGTTCCTGATGGCGACTTTGGTCTGGTTGCTTGTGGTGTACTTGAGCTTCATCGGCATGTGCCAGGTCTTCTCGATGAGCTTGTTAATCTATAGGAGTTAAAAAGTGCGCGCTGATAGAAAGGAAACGAACCCGGACAACTTGTGCGGTTGCAGGAGCTGCAGAAAAACCCCTATTGCCTCAACTTTGTCTGTGATCAGGTAGAGATTATTTGAGAGCACCTGCAGCGAAGTGAGAAGTCTCACTAACTGGGTGGTGGGTCGAGAGCAGGCCTATTTGAGCTTCTTTGACCACATGAAGGCGCCTTCCTTTCCCAGCGCATTGGTTCGTATCACTCTCCAGCCGGAGCGTTTTATTGTCGTAACTGCCAATCGTGTGGATCGCCACTGCACGCGAACCATCAGCCGCCTTTGCCGAGGCTCGGATGGACGGCGCCAGACTTTTGCACACGGACCACAAGCTCCTATCGTCTCTGGGCATCTCGTCCTTCAAGGAGAGGTGCCGCCTCCGCTCCGATAACGATAGTGGAGGGCTCACTCTTTGTGTATACACACCAGGAAGACTGTGTTGATGCGGAGAGACACACTCAAGCAGGAGCACGGAGTGCAGGAGGAGCAGGGCAGAGTTCTGTCCGAAGTGGCCACTCCTCGCTTGGGCGAGTCCACCAACCACGACCCGGGCGATTCGAGAGAGGCGCCGTCTCCTCGAGACGTGCTCGAGCACGTACAGGTCGTCACGCTCCGCCGCATCAAGGTCAGCGAGGAGAACGACCAACAGGTCGACGACCACCATCACCACTCACCACCGTCGCACATTGCCGCTACTCGAGAGCTCTCCCGGTCCAACCTGGCCTCATCCTTCGGTGCTCGCTTGCCACGTCGTACGTCGTGTTGTAGTCATGTTTGGTGGTTGACTGGGGGTGGGAGGCCACACAGGCTCGACATTGGCCGAGTACGTGGTCACGACTTTACCAGCGACGGAGTCGGAGGTGGGACGGCGGCCGCCTTGGGCCCTACTCCTACGACCGCCTCCTCCAGGCATGTGAGTATCACGTGCGTCGACATCAGGAAGGGCGGCATGAAGATCAGGAGCGACAGGGACCTCCGCAAGCTCAAGCAGCGAGCCAAGGACCGCCAGGCCAAGGTCGTGGTCCTCAACGTCACCCGAACGAAGAAGCAGAAGACGGTGACGATGGCGACGGCTACGGCGACAATGAAGCGCCTGATTGGCTAGACAACTACCGCAACAACAAGCGAAATGTACATATGTGAACACGTGTTGGACTCGGCTGTGGGGAGGGGTCAGGTCGATGAGCCGGCGGCGAGGCCCGCCTTGAGCTTGGCGTGCAGGGAGCGATTGATGTCGAAGATGAACGCGATTTGCCGCACCTGCAAAGAGAGAGAGCGAGAGGGGGGGGGAAGGGAGGAAAGGGGGGAGTGCCGATGCGGTGGCTCGGGTCAGCAGCTACACTGCCGCAACAACAACAACCGCGTGAGGCGTCGAAGGCGGCGCACCTCGACGAGACAGCAATGCGGGAGGTGCGTTCGTTTGCCCGTGAGCACCGGTCGTCCGTTGACGAACATGGTGGCGCGCCCGACGTTGTGCAGATAGAACTCGCCATCCCGTTTCAGCTTGATCACCGCCTTCACACACACACACACACACACACACACACACACACACACACACACACACACACACACACACACACACCATTAGCATGTGTAGACTTGAAATAATCAATTAAACTACCAATTAAAATCAAAACAGAAACGGATTGGCTTGGCAGGATCGGGCTCGAACCTGTCTCCGCGAGATCTTGGCTGCGTCGCCCTCTTCGAAGAGGTCCACGTCCACCACCGCGTCGCCAGCAGTACGGCCCAGCACGATCTGGCCACGCACGCGACACGAGCCAATCCTCACAGGTGAGCCCAACTGCAAGAGTAGAGGGATGGGGAGGAGTGGCGGGCACCTCTTTGCTCTTCATTTCGTAGCGGAGGTGGCGGCCGCGTAGGAGGGCCAGCATCTTGAGCTTCTTCTCGGTCATCAGCTTCAGCTCCTTTTCCAGCTGCATGATCTGCTGCTCCAGCCGCTCTCCCTCCCGCCAGTAGGCTGCTCCCACACCCCACACCCGCGCCACACACACCGCAGAGAGAGAGAGAGAGAGGACAGCAAGGCTGGATGCGTCAGAGCTCAGGCGTCGTGTGTGTGTGTGTGTGTGTGTGTGTGTGTGTGTATAGGAGAGAAGCCAAGGGCGCACCTTCCTTGCGGGCGATGCGGGTGGGGAGATCGAGGGCTACGGCGCGGGGCACGGCGGCGAGCAATCGCGCCTCCATCTCGGAAAAGCGAAGTGTGTCCAATTCTGTGTACAACCACGCACGCGACCAGATCAGATCACTACACACACGACACACCACCACCACCACTACCACCACCACCACCACCACCACCACCACCACCACCAACACCACCACCACCACAACAACAACCCACAACAACCCACAACAACCCACAATAACCCACAACAACCCACAACAACCCACAACATCCCATAACATCCCCTCAACAGCACAACATCACCACAACACTAACATAACCTAAACATCACCACATCATAACAGCACACCATCACCACAACATTACACCATCACCCAACATCACCCACCACAACACCACCTCAACACCACCACAACACCACACCAACATCACAACAACACCACCACACCACAGCACCACAACACCACCACAACACCACACCACCACCAAAACACCACCACACACCATCACCACACCAACAAATTATCACCACCACAGCACCATAACACCACCACCACCTTACAACCACCACCTGACCACCACCTGACCAACAGCACCACAATATCACCACAACAATACTACAACACTACAACAACACCACGCCACCACAGAACCACCACACCACATCACCACATTACCACCACAACATCACCACACCACAACACCACCACAACACCACCACACCACACCACCACAACATTACTACAACAACACCACACCATAACCACAACACCACCACACCACACCACCACATCACAACATTACTACAACAACACCACACCATAACCACAACACCACCAAACAGTGCAACACCACTACACCACCACAACACCACCACAACATCACCACAAACATCACAGCACCACAGGACCACAATACCACCACACCACCACAACAACATTACCACAACCACAACATCACCACCACCACCACCACCACCACAACACCACACCACCACTACCACAACACCACAACATCACCACAAAACCACCACCACAACACCACCACAACAATACCACACCATTACCACATCATCACAACACCACAACACAATCACTACAACACAACACACACCACACCACCACCACCACAACACCACTAACCACAACACACCACCACAACTACAACTCAGATACAACATCACCACAACACCATCACACCACCACCACCACAACACCATCACACCACCACCACTCCACCACAACACCACCACACCACAACACCATCATCACAACATCACCACACCACAACACTTCCCAACATTACCACCACACCACCACAACACACCACACACCACTACAACATAACCACAACATTACCACAACATCACAAACACCACTACAACATCACTGCAACATCACCACAACATCATCATCATCACCATGTTGTGAGTTAGGTACAATAAGCAACAGTCACTCTGGAACATCAAATGAGATAGGACTTAATGAGCCTCTAGCACAAGGCATGTCTTAAGTTTAGGAGGTATGTTGTAGCACAACTATCTACAACGATATATTCAAAAGTAATAAAACCAACAATGTATTTAGCAGCAAGAAAACCAGAAAAGACCCTACCTTTTCTCACTGCATACTCTCCTCTTCAACACACAAGCATATATCACAACATACCACATCACTACAACACCACCACAGCATCACCACACCACCACCATCACCACAACACCACACATGCACCATCCCATCAACGCCACCACTACAACATCATCACCACCACAACATCACCACACCATCTCCACACCACAACATCACCACAACCACAACAACACCAAAACACCACCAAAACACCACCACAACACCACCACAACACCAAACATCACAATTCCACTGTGGTGTGGCACCAACAATCACCAAAACACAACACCATCACCACAACATCACCACACAAAACCACAACCACCACTACCCAACGCCACTACTACACCACCACAACTCCGCCACCAAAACACCATAACACCATCACCACAATATACCAAACCAGCATCACAACACAGCAACACCACGCATAACACCCACCACACCACCACATCACCAAATCATCACCACAACACCACAACACCATAACAACACCACAACATCACCACTAAAAAATGATCATACCATCACCACAACACCATCACAATACATCACCACAACACTACCACACCATCACCACCACGACATCACCACAACACCATCACCTTCACATCCCCACCACAAAATCACCACAACACCACAACACCACTACAACACCACCACAACCCACCACCACAACATCACCACAACATCACCATTCACCACACCAGCACCACCACACCACAACAACACCACCACGCCACAACACCACAACAGCACCACAATCACCAAAATACCACACCATCACCACAACATGATCACAACACAACAACACTACCACTACAACATCACCACACCATAGCACCACCACAACAACACCACAACACCACAAGCGCCACAATACAACAACACCACCACAACACAACAGAACCACAACATCACCACAACACCATCACCACCACAGCACCACCACACCACCACACCACAACAAACCAACACTACAACTACACCATAACATCACCACAACACCCACCACACCACCACCACAGGTAAAACAGTTTTGAAAATCATATGTTTTGTACTTGACAAAATGCATTGGTCAACATGGATTATGTTTAAATTGTTGGAACTTGATCTCTTCTAACCCTTCAAACAGTTTTTCAGCACCTTGGTGCCAATTTAAAACAGTGGCAGAATGTCACCACCACCACCACAACACCAAAGCACCACGACATCACAACAAGATCACCACAACATCACAACACCACCACCACATCACCACAACCTCACAACATCACCACAACACCACAGCATCGCCACAACATCGCCACAACGTCACCAGAACACCGCAACATCACCACAATATCACCACAACACCACACCACCACCACCACACCACCACCACAACATCGCCACACCACCACAACACCACTGCACCATCACCACAACATCACCACACCACACCACACCAGCACCACACCACCAACACAACAACAACACCACAACATCACCACAGCACCACCACCACCACCACAACATCACCACCACAACATCACCACAACACCACCACCACATCACCATCACCACCACCACCACCACCACAACATCACAACGCCACACCCCCACAACAGCACCACCACCACGAAGTCAGTCACCGCCATGATACCACAACATCACCACAACTTCACCATTCATCACAACACAACCACACCACATCACAACACCACCACCACAACATCACCATAAGGCCACAACACCACCACAATATCAGCATCACAACATCACCACACCACGACCACAACTCCTACATAAAATACCACCACAATACCACCACAACACAACAACACACCATCACCACAACACCACCACAACACCATCACAACACCATCACAACATCATCACAACACCATCACAACACCACCACAACATCATCACAACACCATCACAACATCATCACTGCAACACAACAACAGCACACCATCACATCACTACAACACCACAACACCATCACCATCACCACACCACCACTGCAACACCCCACCATCACCACCACAACACCACAACACACCAACACCTCAACACCACAACAACATCACCACAATCACTACAACACCATAACATCACCACACCATCCCCACAACACTACCCCACAACAACAGCACACCAACAGCACAACATAACTACAACACCACCACAACAGCACCACCACACCATCCCCAAACCACCACAACTTTACAACAACACCACTACAACATCACCACAACACCACCACACCATAACTACAACACCACATCACCAACATCACATCACCAACACAACACCACCACCAACACCACAGCACCACCACAACACCACAACAACACCACAACACCACCACCAAAACACCACCATTACATCATCACAACTACAACCTCACCACAGTACCACAACAACACCACACCATCACCACACCACCACCACCACAACAACACCACAACAACATCACCATACCACAACACCACAACACCACCCTAACATCACCGCAGCATCATCACCACACCATCATCACTACACAACCCCACACAGCACCCACAACACCCCCACAGTATCACCACACAACAACACCAACACAACTCCATCACCACACCATCACCACAACACCACCACAGCATCACCACACGACAACACCAAAACCACAACATTACCACTACAACATCTCAACAACATCACCACACCACCACCATCACCACAACACCACACCAACACCACACCAACCGTACAACACCAAAACATCCCCACAACACCACCACAACACCACACCATCACCACACCCCAACATCACCACAACACCACACCACCACCACACCACCACACCACCACACCACCACAATAAAACAACCACACCACATAACCACGACATCACCACAATCTCACAACATCACCACAACTATACCACAAAATCACCACAACACAACACAGCACCTTCACCATGTTGTGTTTGCTCCAACTTGGCCAAAAGTGCCTAGACACACCTGGTTCAGTTGAGCTGTCATTATCCTCACAACACCCCCCTCAATGGCTGCTCAGCTGAATCACACCAGACTGCCGCCTTACACACCACCTCACATGTGGTGTGCCTATTTTACTTCCCACAATCTGACTCCTTCAGATAGGACTGGGGGTGGAATTTCCGGAGGATTTCCAGAGGATTGTTTGCTGCCCAAGCAACTGGTTAGCCAGACTTGAACCCGAGATCCTCTGCTACCATGTTGTGTTTGCTCCAACTTGGCCAAAAGTGCCTAGACACACCTGGTTCAGTTGAGCTGTCATTATCCTCACAACACACCACAACACCACAATAACATCACCACAACAGTATCACACCACCACAACACCACAACATCACAGCAACTTCACCACTACACCACAACATAACCCCAACAGTATCACACCACCACACCATCAAAACCACAACAACGCCACAACACCAAAACAACACCACTACAACACAACCACAACACACTATCACAACAACAACACCACCACCACAACACCACCACACCAACCCAACAGCATCACAACAACACCACATCACCACCACACACTACATCACTACAATACATCACTACAACAACACCACTACACCACCAAAACACCACAACAACACCACTATACCATCACAACACCACAACAACACCACAATAACACCACAACAACAACACAACACCACCACATCACCACCACACCGCCACAACACCACAACATCACCACTACAACACTACAACCCCAACACCACCGCCACCACAACAACACCACAACAATACTACACTACCAGCACACCACAACAACACCACACCGCATCACCATAGCCATACCATAACAACACCACTACCCAACCAAAACTCCATAAAACACCTTACCACACACCACAACAACACCACAACACCACAACACCACCACAACACCACACCAACACCACAACAAAATCACCACACCATCACCACAACACCACCACAATACCACCACAACACCACAACATTGCAACATCCCACTAGCACCACAACAAACACAATACCATCACCACACCATCACAACAACAGCACTCCAACACCACAAAAAACACCAACATCTTAACATCTCAACACCCACAACATCACCACAACCACAACCACAACCACAACCACAACCGCACCACAGCACACCAACATCTTAACATCTCAACACCCACAACATCACAACATCAACACGACACCACAACACCACCACACAACAACACCACCATAACCACAACAATATCACCCAACATCACCACACCATAACACCACCAAAACACCACACCACTCCATCACAACACCACCACCATACCATTACCACACCACCACAACATCACCACAGTACCACCACACCATCACCACCACCACGCCACACAACATCACCACAACACAACATCACACAACATCACCACAACTCCACCACAACACCACCACATCACTACAACATCACTCCCACACCACCACAAGACCATCATCACAACACTACCACAACAATGCACAACAACGCAACCACAACAACACAACAACACCACACCATCCCCACATCACCACCACAACACCACACCACACCATCCCCACATCACCACCACAACCATAACAACACATCAACACCACACCATCCCCATCACCACCACAACATCACAACAACAGCACCACCACAGCACCACACAACCACCACAACACTACACCATAGACCACCACAACATCACCACAACACTACCACAACAACATCACCACACCACCACAAGACCATCACCACAACACTACCTCCACAACACCACCACACTGTTGAGATATTAGGTTCTTTAAGTAACAGCAAATGAGGTACGACTTAATGAGCTCCTAGCACATTAAGGCATGCCTTAAGTTTAGGAGTTATGTTGTAGCACAACTGTCTACAACAATATATTCAACAGTAATAAAACCAGAAAGAACCATGTTCTTTCTCACTTCATCCTCTACTCTTAGGGTGTCTAATAAGGTAACACACAACAAACATCACCACACCACCCCACCATCACCACACCATCCCCACACCATCACCACGCCACCACGCCACCACACCACCACCACAACATACCACACCACCACTCCACCACACCACATAACCACCACCACAACATCACAACACCATCACCACACCATCCCCACACCATCACCACGCCACAACAACACCAAAACATCACAACACCACAACATAGCACCACACCACAACATAACACCCCAACACCACCACCACCACCACCACCACCACCACTCACCACCTCACCACCACACCACCACCACCACCACCACCACCACCACCACTCACTCACCACCACTCACCTGACCAACACCACCTGACCACCACCACCTTCTCACCTCACCACCTGACCACCACCACCACCAGCCCACCTGACTCACCAACACCACTCACTACCACAACAATTACCACTACAATAACAAATAAATAACAATAACAACAAATAACAACAACAAATAAATAACAACAACAACAACAACAACAACAACAACAACAACCCACAACAACAACAACAACAACAACAACAACAACAACAACAACAACCCACAACAACAACAACAACAACAACAACAACCCACAACAACAACAACAACAACAACAACAACCCACAACAACAACAACAACAACAACAACAACCCACAACAACAACAACAACAACAACAACAACAACCCACAACAACAACAACAACAACAACCCACAACAACCCACAACAACCCACAACAACCCACAACAACCCACAACATCCCATAACATCCCCTCAACAGCACAACATCACCACAACACTAACATAACCTAAACATCACCACAACACCATCATAACAGCACACCATCACCACAACATTACACCATCACCCAACATCACCCACCACAACACCACCTCAACACCACCACAACACCACACCAACACCACCACACCCCAGCACCACAACACCACACCACCACCACAACACCACACACCATCACCACACCAACAAATTATCACCACCACAGCACCATAACACCACCACCACCTTACAACCACCACCTGACCACCACCTGACCAACAGCACCACAATATCACCACAACAATACTACAACGCCACAACAACACCACGCCACCACAGAACCACCACAGAACCACCACACCACATCACCACATTACCACCACAACATCACCACACCACAACACCACCACAACACCACCACACCACCACCACAACATCACCACCCATAACCACAACACCACATCACAACATTACTACAACAACACCACACCATAACCACAACACCACCACACCACCACACCACCATCCCCCAACATCATCACAACATCACAACACAACACCAAAACAAAACCACAACACCATTACAACACCACACTATCACTAACACACCACAACAACACCACACAACTACCACAACACAACACCACCCACACCACAACACCCACTATGACACCACACCATCACCACAAAAACAGTGCAACACCACTACACCACCACAACACCACCACAACATCACCACAAATATCACAGCACCACAGGACCACAATACCACCACACCACCACAACAACATTACCCAACCACAACATCACCACCACCACAACACCACACCACCACTACCACAACACCACAACATCACCACAAAACCACCACCACAACACCACCACAACAATACCACACCATTACCACATCATCACAACACCACAACACAATCACTACAACACACACCACCACCACCACAACCCCACTAACCACAACACACCACCACAACTACAACTCAGATACAACATCACCACAACACCATCACACCACCACCACCACAACACCATCACACCACCACCACTCCACCACAACACCACACCACAACACCATCATCACAACATCACCACACCACAACACTACACAACATTACCACCACACCACCACAACACACCACACACCACTACAACATAACCACAACATTACCACAACATCACAAACACCACTGCAACATAACCACAACATCACTGCAACATCACCACAACATCATCATCACCATGTTGTGAGTTAGGTACAACAAGCAACAGTCACTCTGCTCTGGAACATCAGATGAGGTAGGACTTAATGAGCCTCTAGCACATTAGGCATGTCTTAAGTTTAGGAGGTATGTTGTAGCACAACTATCTACAACGATATATTCAAAAGTAATAAAACCAACAATGTATTTAGCAGCAAGAAAACCAGAAAAGACCTTATCTTTTCTCACTGCATACTCTACTCTTCAACACACAAGCATATATCACAACATACCACATCACTACAACACCACCACAGCATCACCACACCACCACCATCACCACAACACCACACATGCACCATCCCATCAACGCCACCACTACAACATCATCACCACCACAACATCACCACACCATCTCCACACCACAACATCACCACAACCACAACAACACCAAAACACCACCAAAACACCACCACAACACCACCACAACACCAAACATCACAATTCCACTGTGGTGTGGCACCAACAATCACCAAAACACAACACCATCACCACAACATCACCACACAAAACCACAACCACCACTACCCAACGCCACTACACCACCACAACTCCGCCACCAGAACACCATAACACCATCACCACAATCTACCAAACCAGCATCACAACACAGCAACACCACGCATAACACCCACCACACCACCAAATCACCACAACACCACAACACCATAACAACACCACAACATCACCACTAAAAAATGATCATACCATCACCACAACACCATCACAATACATCACCACAACACTACCACACCATCACCACCATGACATCACCACAACACCATCACCTTCACATCCCCACCACAAAATCACCACAACACCACAACACCACTACAACACCACCACAACAACACCATAGCACCACCACAACAACACCACAACACCACAAGCGCCACAATACAACAACACCACCACAACAACACCACAACACTACATTGTGAGGATAATGACAGCTCAACTGAACCAGGAGTGTCTAGGCACTTTTGGCCAAGTTGGAGCCAACACAACATGGTAGCAGAGGATCTCAGGTTCAAGTCTGGCTAAAACCAGTTGCTCAGGCAGCAAACGATCCTCTGGAAATCCTCTGGAAATTTCACCCCCAGTCCTATCTGAAGGAGTCAGATTGTAGGAAGCAAAGTAGGCACACCACATGTGAGGTGGTGTGTAAGGCGGCAGTCTGGTGTGATTCAGCTGAGCAGCCATTGAGGGGGGTGTTGTGAGGATAATGACAGCTCAACTGAACCAGGAGTGTCTAGGCACTTTTGGCCAAGTTGGAGCAAACAGAACCACAACATCACCACAACACCATCACCACCACAGCACCACCACACCACCACACCACAACAAACCAACACTACAACTACACCATAACATCACCACAACACCCACCACCACCACAGGTAAAACAGTTTTGAAAATCAATTGTTTTGTACTTGACAAAATGCATTGGTCAACATGGATTATGTTTAAATTGTTGGAACTTGATCTCTTCTAACCCTTCAAAAAGTTTTTCAGCACCTTGGTGCCAATTTAAAACAGTGGCAGAATGTCACCACCACCACCACCACAACACCACAGCACCACGACATCACAACAAGATCACCACAACATCACAACACCACCACCACATCACCACAACCTCACAACATCACCACAGCATCGCCACAACATCGCCACAACGTCACCAGAACACCGCAACATCACCACAATATCACCACAACACCACACCACCACCACACCACCACCACAACATTGCCACACCACCACAACACCACTGCACCATCACCACAACATCACCACACCACACCACACCAGCACCACACCACCAACACAACAACAACACCACAACATCACCACCCACAACATCACCACCACAACATCACCACAACACCACCACCACATCACCATCACTATACCACCACCACCACCACAACATCACAATGCCACACCCCCACAACAGCACCACCACCACGAAGTCAGTCACCGCCATGTTCCCCCACATCACCACAACTTCACCATTCATCACAACACAACCACACCACATCACAACACCACCACCAAACATCACCATAAGGTCACAACACCACCACAATATCAGCATCACATACACAAAATACCACCACAACACCATCACAACATCATCACAACATCATCACAACATCATCACAACATCATCACTGCAACACAACAACAGCACACCATCACATCACTACAACACCACAACACCATCACCATCACCACACCACCACTGCAACACCCCACCATCACCACCACAACACCACAACACACCAACACCTCAACACCACAACAACATCACCACAATCACTACAACACCATAACATCACCACACCATCCCCACAACACTACCCCACAACAACAGCACAACATAACTACAACACCACCACAACAGCACCACCACACCATCCCCAAACCACCACAACTTCACAACAACACCACTACAACATCACCACAACACCACCACACCATAACTACAACACCACATCACCAACATCACATCACCAACACAACACCACCACCAACACCACAGCACCACCACAACACCATCATCACAACACCATCACAACACCATCACACCATCACACCATCACCACACCATCACAACACCATCACACCACCATCACCACACCATCACAACACCATCACCACACCATCACCACACCATCATCACAACACCATCACAACACCATCACACCATCACACCATCACCACACCATCACAACACCATCACACCACCATCATCACACCATCACAACACCATCATCACACCATCATCACACCACAACACCATCACAACACCACCACACCATCACCACAACACCACAACGCCACCACAACAACATTCCAGAGTGACTGTTGCTTATAGTACCTTATTTGGTTACACCACACCATCACCACAACGCTACCCCCAACAACACCACAACATCACCACAACAACATCCCCACAACACAACCACAACAACACCACAACAACATCACCACAACAACATCACCACAACACAACACAACCACACCACACCACCACACCACATCGCCACACCACCACCACCATATCACCAAAACACCACTACCACAACATCACTGCCACAACAGCACCACAACAGCACCACAACACCCCAACATCACACCACAACACCACCACAACATCAACTCAACACCACCACACCACCACAACACCACACTACCACTACCACAATATCACCACAACACCACCACTACAACACCACCACAACACCACCACTACAACACCACCACAACACCACCACAACACCACCACAACGCCCCAACATCACACCACAACATCACCACAACACCCTCCAGCACCACATCAACACCACAACATCACCTCAAAAACACCACAACACCACCAACACCACTACAACACCAGCACAACACAACTAAGAAACACTAACATCCCCACACGCTGTGTGATGGTGGTGTTTTGGTGTTGTGGGTGTGTTGTGGGGTTGTGGTGGTGATGTGATGATGTGG
>JANDJZ010000164.1:0-14723 GCA_027943245.1 Acanthamoeba sp. SK_2022b | reverse complement strand
GAACCAGCGTCGATCGGACCAGACTTATCGTAATCTTGAGTTCAGCTAAGTCGCCCTCGATAAGACTCGCATGTTTGTCCTCCACGCTTTCGATGATTTGCCCAATTTCGCTGGCTTTGTTCAGGCACGGCCATATGAACCGATCATCCATCATTTTCTGCGCTGGCTCTGGCCGAAAGAGGCTAGACTGGGAGAATGTACAGGAGAAGGGCAAATTGGGGGTAAGGGAACCGCCCGATAAAGAAGAGATGGCGGTGTAGAGAAGAGATTGGGGTTTGTGCGCGCTACGCTTCACCAAGGTTTAAACAAATAATACAGGGAAGGGAACGACTGGTTTTGGCCGCCAAAAACACAGAAGGGTACGCGGCAATCGGCGGACCCCTAGGTCACTCACTTGTCGTGCCTCTCTCAGGCGGGTCGAAGAGGCTCTGCACTCCCCTACGCATGTTGTGGTAGAACTTGAGAGTGCCGGAGGCGTCGTCCTCAAACGTCTTCAGCTTCTGCTGGATGAGTCGCTGCAGCTGGCCATCGTTGGTATCGGCCGGCGACGACGATGGCACTGCAGGCGCGCCTTGCTGTGCCGTGGCGGCTCGCGTCTCTGTCTCGCCGCTCTCGCTCCGGAGTCCCATTTCCTTATCAGCCTTCGGATGACGCTTCTCTCTCTTAACCTCAGAGCCTCTTCGTTTGGCTCGCGGCCTCCGCTCTTCGGCCACCTCCTGCTGGAGCTCTTCGTAGAGGCTGCCCAGCTGGCCCACGGACACCTGCCCCAGTATTTGCTTCACCTCTACGCACAGTCCGCGGCCTCAGCTTAGGCGCTCGTGCATACAGAGGCGCACGCCAAGAGGGAGTGAGGGCACCTTCGTCTGCAAGAGGAGCCACGTAATTGGCCGGTATGCGACCGCACTGACCGTCGGGGTGAATGGCCAGCACCCACCGCAACCCGCGACCTCCGCTGGTGCTGGCGTTGGTCGCGTTCGGGGTCTCTCCCCCGCTGCTGCCGCCCCGCTCTCGTCCTCCGGGGGTGGAGCGCTGGACAAAGGCAGTGAGGGAGAGGGGACACGCGAGGAGCACTTCGTCGCGGCTGAATGTAAGGTCGCCCTTCTCCATACCCGTGTAGCTGAATCGAGCCCGACAGAAGGCAACTGGCTTCTTCTCCGCCCATTCGCCTCTGCCTGACATGATCAACGAAGAGGCGACGTCGACTCAGCAAAGATGTCGGATGAAGATTAGAGAGAAGGGAGATGAATGATGATAAAGAGGAGGAAAAAAAAAAAAAAATCTTATTCGTCAGCACAGCTGTTTTCGAATGTTCAAACGGCTACCAAGGTTCGTTGTTGCGTCACGGTGGTGCCGTTGCAACCTGCAGCCGCCCGACGAATTTGGTGGAAGGCGAAACGCGGACAGCTCGCGACTCGAAGAAGGAACTTTGTTGATGCTGTACACGGCCTCTCAAGACGCCTCTATTGTGGGGTTAGCTGCCTGCCGTTGTTGCTCCGCTGTTTCTTGCTGGGCTGACTCCTGCAGCGCACGCTGGTGTGACGGTGAAGAGGAGTCGGCCACGTGCTTACGCTCGATGCAGAAGGCGGGCATCATACGCTGGCCGCAGTAGCAGCCGTTGCCCATCCAGTTCCAATAGCCCACCTTGTGATCTGGTGTTCACAACGCGATCGGTATGAGTGAGAGCTCGTGGTGAGCAGGGCAGCGGCGAGATAGGAGGCCATGTACCGCACGCCGGGCAGCGCAGCTCGCCAAACACCTTTTGGAGTCCTCCGAGCTGCTCCTTGGTGATGAACTCCAGGTCGCCGTTTGGTGGCGCGTGGAAGGACGAAAGGTATCGCACTCCGCTGTTCTTATCCGCCTTGCTCTTCCGCCTGCTCTCCTCCTGATCGTCTCCAATGCTGGGAATCTGCGCACCCACGCGCGACGCACATGCAGCGCGAGCGATTAGAGAGATTGCATCAAGAATTGTGGACCACTGATGTACCTCCTCCTCGTTCTTCCTGTTTTCGTGCTGTGCGATCATCCACTCCAACGGCTGAATGAACATCACGTTGCAGGCAATCGTCGGTCGTTTCTAGTAGTAGTGGAAAACAGAAAAGTAATGAGACGGAATCTTCCCACCACATAGGGCACTCTCTTGAGAACTGACGCGAAGATGGGCACCTTCTTGTGCGGCAGCACGTTTGAATGGATGAATAGTTGACGACTGCACTGCGCGCACGAGTAGGCCCTGCGACGGGAAGAAAACCGCACGTGTTAGCGAGAGTGTTGTCGAGTGGGCTGGCTCACGCCTTTAGAGCTGTACCGCTCCGCGCGCGGTTCTTCCAGTGTGTGCGGGTCCTTGCCAAAGCACTCGGCAGGGATTCGTCCCTCGCCTTTATTGTGTTGGCCGATCGTGTATGCGAAATTAGGCCAAGAAGAGAGGGAGGGAGTGGCGGGAGCAACGTACGAGACAGTTTGTGTGCGGAGTGGTACATGTGGGAGATATGGCGTACCATGGTGTAGTCTTGCTCGGCCCTCTGACGCTGAATCAACGCATCGTCGACTGGCGCAGGTCGTGTCTCGGTGTCACCGCTGATGGTAGCCTGCACTCGCGCATCCTCGGCGGTCTTCATGTCGGCCTCGCATTTCTGTGTAACCTTTTCTGGCTCTTCGGCTTCCTCTCTCTCGTGCTCCCCCCGTGTGTCTTCGCCATATCCCGGCAGGAACCTATCGCGCAGCACGTGGAACAAACGTAGCTGCTGGGCAAACGACGGATTGGGACACACCTCTGTACACAACGCACAACGCACACACATGTCAGGTCCATTGCTCTCAAACGAGTGCGCTCGTGCTTGCGAACGAATGCAGAATGGAACGAGAGAAGTGAAGGGTGTGCTCACTGGATCGTGCGCGCTTCACGAGACAGTAAGCGTCTTCGGCACAAATTTTGAGTTCGTTCATGACGAACGCTGGTCATTGAAGAGAAAGCGGGTGAGTGAGAAGCGAAGCTTAGCGGAAAGAGAGCACACATTACATACCTATCACTACAGACGCCGAGCGTGACATACCGACCATGCTGCGCGAACAACGAGGATAGGGATGACGTGAGCACTCTGGTAACGCGCTGAGGGCAGGGAGCGCATAGCCGTACCACACCACGAGAACAGAACCGCCTTGGTCGCGTGCTTCGCGAATGAAGGCCAGACATTCGCCAAAATAAGACATTATGTCCTGCTCCTCTGTGTCGAGCACCTCGTGAAGCACCAGATACGAGAACTCCTGACGAGCCTTATTATCAGTACAGTAGCGGCAGTGGTTTTAAGGTATCAAACGAACCGTTGGGAATTTAGGTTGGATGTTTGCAGCCGCGATGAGGATGTGGGTAATGCCTTGTTCCTTAAGCTTGGCCTCGTCCTCAGTGGCCTTGTACGAGCCCAGGTAGAGACTGGGGAGGATGAGATTAGCATCTTCCAGCACGAGCACCGGCTGGTTTCTGCTGATGCGCTTTCGTCCATGCTCAATGCAGGGAGCCTGCTGGGCTTGCCCATGTTCCTGCGAAGCTTCGCATTTGTCCTTCTTACTGCACGCCCGTTGCGTTTCTTCCATGCTCAAAATGAATCAAGGCGAACCCAATTTGCCCGGGCCATTTTCTGCAGTAAAAGTTGCAGTCACGCCAACCTCCCTTCTCCAATTTCTCCAACAGTGCTTATTGAGAATGCCATCCTCAATGCATCAAGGCTCATCTGCATCAGTAAGTGCAACTCAGGGAGTGAAGAGTTTGATACACCTCCTCCATTCCAGCCCTCCAACACACTCCCTTCCCCATCACCTAGATGGGGTTTACAAAATTTGTCTGGCTAAGTGATATTGCTGAGGTACCTACCCTCCTTACCCTCTCTCTCTGTCTCCTCACTTGATTAGGGAGCTTGACTACTTGTGGGTGCATAATCCTGCACAACAATGAAGCTGTTTATTGCAATTGATGGGAGTACTTTGGATGGGTTTTGGGGCTATAACTGGAATGTCTATTCTAGAGCACTCTATCATTTCCAGTGAGCCACAATTACATTCTCTATCTTGTCATGTATGGTGGGTGATTGTAAGTGGGGTGGGTAGTTGCCTTAGTTTGTCCTACTGGGCAGGTTTTTATTGACCTCTGCCAGTAGCTTTGCCGATGTTGTGGTGGTGTTGTTGTAGCGTTGTGGTGGTGGTGTGGTGTAATGATGTTGGTGGTGGTGTGGTGATGTTGTTGTGGTGGTGTTGTGGGGATGTTTCAGTGATTTTTATTATGTGCCCATCAACATGCAGAGAAGGTGGTGGCTTACACACAAGGTATGATGATAGAGTTGGTTATTGGTTATTGTGTAGCCTGTTTTCTGATCTCTTCTTTGCTCTCAGCCAGTTGCAGGCCCTACTAGAACAAGCCTATTCTTATTCAGTGCCCTCCACCTTTTGATCATGTTGGCACTCTGCCCTCGCCTTGATGGCCTTGCAGGCCATTAAGTTCAACATGTTTTCCACTTCTCAGGGATGCTGACTGTAACTCAGTGTTGAGAAATAAGGCATACCATTCTGAAGGTGCATGGTCTGAGCCTGTAAAGCTACAGATCTATTACCAAAGGTACACATGTCCAATTTTGTGGCTAAGCGTACAGCAGCACCATTGACAGGAGCTCCATACACAATCCTTCCCTTGCCCTTAGTCATTCAAGGCCTATATGACAACCTCTAACCTCCTCTATTATCAAATGAGAGTTTGAAAATGACTGGCGTTTTTTATTTTTGTTTTTGCACTCATTTCCAGGAATCTGGTGAATTAACCAGCTTTAGACCAAGTAACAATTGGCTAGTGGGTTTTTATGGTGTCTCAGTGGCCCTTTGTGAATTTGGGTGGAGTTACGATATTCCCTCATTACACATAACAAACAATTACCCTACCTAAAATATTGTAAACTTACAATTACAATTTGTAGCTGGTTCAGTGGTGTGTTGTCGGTCTCAAGTGAATTGTAACTTGCTGGGTTTGATTGTGCAGCAGGCCAGGGGTGGACCATAGCAGAAACTGCTCACTCTGCTTGGTCACGTTCCTGGCGCTGCCTCTGTTTCATGCATTGTCGCTCAGCATAAGCATGTTGATGCTCCAGTGATTCTGATGTCCAACACTCCAGGTAGCTGAGATGGAAGGCGCAATCACTCATCAGCAATGCAGAGAACGAAATGTGCTCATTTGTCAGCAATGCAGTGATGTTGAAGTCAAGATCAAAATGACTCCTGTTCCATTTATACACACCACAAACTATCCCCCAGAGATGTTGCTGTCTATACCCAGTGAGCAAGGATGAAAACATTGGGGGGGGATGTACTGGCCAAACCAGCACTCAACAGGGATGTGTAAGCGCTTTAGCTCCTGGATTGCTGGACGTTGGTGTGCCAGGACGAATGAATGCTTCTGGAGGGCAATTTGATGAAGGCCAGGGGTCTTGCTGGGATTGCTGATGTATGCAGAATCACCAAGAATTGCAAAATTCAGTGCCTGATCAGCTGCAAGGAGGCCACGCTCCCTGTCTTCATCAAGTATGTGATGCAGGGCGGTGAGCTCACTCTTCTGGATGGAGAAATCGTGTTCTGAGCCAAGATGGAATGGCAAGATGAAGAGAGTGAAATGGGGGGGGATGAGCACTGACCATGACTTCCTTCTTGATGCTGTAGATCCTGTTCTTGACGTCAAAATAGCCCTTGACTTCTTCAAAAGGGCCACCTGGGTGACAGGTTTCTGTTGTTGTTGAATCAACCAGAAGTGCAATGTAGGGGTATGTGGTGTTCAGCAATGGAGTTGGGTGGAGGCAATTTTCCCACCATCTCTTGGAAAGGGAGGAGTACAGTGGGAGTTGGATTTGCTTGATTGCAGCAACAAGCTTATTCTTCTTGATGTTGAGGAGTGAGATTCTTGAGCCCAATCCCCATTTTAGCCCAGATGAGGAAGCAGATGAGTGCGTTGAGGTCAGGTAGTGTCGGTTTCCATCCTTGTCAAGATGGGAGTGAGGACTGGAGGTTCTTGAAGATGGAGAGGAGCTGGTGCCTCTGGAAATTCGTCAGGGTCTGCCAATTGTCGTTCTTGTCCAGCTGTTGCCACAGAGGCCCACCCATAGAATTGTGGCCAACCTCATTGTTGTTGTCTTGCTCCACAACCTCCTGTGCAGCCATCTCTGCATTGGTCTGATTAATCTGCTCCCCAAGTGTAATGAGGGTCATGATGTTTGCTGTTTTTCACGCCTGCTGTGCTGCCATCTTGAGTCAGCTATTTTTGGGGTGGGTGTGAATAAATGGGGGGAGGTTGTCTTACCCCCTAGGTGAACTTGAGTTTCCAAAGGGGTATCCCACGTCCTGGGGGGGATAATGGTCTTGTGGTGGTGGTGTGAGTGGGGTTGTGAAAAATTGGAACCCACCATGGGCTCTACCCAATTCGCCTGGTGTTTTGATCTTCCCTCAATAAAATGGATATTAATGAGGTAAAATTTCACATTTTATTGGAAATGAAGAGGCGCAAAAAATTGGATGGTCGTTTTTTGTGTTGTGAAAATGAAGTTAAATTTACAGATGGTCTGCTCTCATTCAGATGGTGGGGAGGTGGTTTGGTGTTGTAACACAATGGCAAAAAAGGAAGGGAGAGAAACCCTTGTATGGACCATACATCACCTGCAACTGTGAACTTCCAGGCTCCAAAATTCTGTCTTTGCATTGGTGTTTGCCCATGCAAAGCCAATGTCCAATCATTGCTGATGGGTGGAGTAGTGGGCACAGCAAAAATTGGACAGGACTGCACAGGAACATTAATAACCACCTCTATTATCCAATGAGAGGTCCAGTCATTTTAAAATTGATTTTGAATTCTAATTTTGGATGGATAAGATTGAGTTTAGGTAATCCTATGCATATTTGAAATAGCAATTTTGAGGTTTGCAGATAATAAATTTTTCAAAATTTTAACAAAAGTGAATTTGATGTGGTAATAATTTGAGAATTCCTGATATGATATTGCTAAAAATATCTAATTTTGATTCTGTTAGGAAGAAAAATAGGGCTAATGGGTTGACAGGATATTTTTTGATCTCCTTTTGGGCGAAGGGACAGATTAAGGGTAGAAATGAAGCTTCAATTGTTGATGTGCTTGCAGCACAAGGGACCAACTTGAACATGTTGCAAAATGGTTGAATTGGAATAAAAACAAAGAAGGCTGTATTTTTAGATGCAAGTTAAACATTGCAGCCAGAATCCTCAGAAATAAAAGTCTCAGGCTCATCTTCATTGAAGAGATCTTCCTCCTCCTCCTTCCAATCATGGTGCTTGTAGGAAGAGGAAGAAGCGAGGAAGATGAATGGCGCTTTTGGGACTTGCTTCCCCAAGCATCCTTCTCCCTTGATGGGGAAGGAGTCCTCTCCCTCTTCTTGCCCCTGTGCTTCTCCCAAAAGTTGCTGTCGTGAGTGCTCCAGTGGTGCTTCTTGTGCTTTTCTGGTGAAAAGCAGCATATGACCAAGCCATCAAGCATGTCTGTTTGGAGTGGCCCCAAGTGACAGCATGGCTCATGCAGACCTGTGGGCCAAACTGGAACTGCATGGCAGTGAGCATGCTCTCTGTGTGAAGCCTAAGATTGATTTGGATGTAAGGTGGCAACTTTGCAAATCTGCTGAACATCAGGTCATGTGAGAAAGCACAACATGACGCTCCCATGCTGTTCCCCCCACACACAACACAACACAGCACTTAAGAATGTAGGCTGTACCATGCTGGCATTCCACCACATATCTCTTGTCATATCATAAGAAGAGAGAACAAATAAAGGAAGTGAGCAAGAAAACTGAGACCTGCAATCATACACACACACACACACACACACACACACACACACACACACACACACACACACACACACACACACACACACACACACACACACACACACACACACACACACACACACACACACACACACACACACACACACACACACACACACACACACACACACACACACACACACACACACACACACACACACACACACACACACACACACACACACACACACACACACACACACACACACACACACACACACACACACACACACACACACACACACACACACACACACACACACACACACACACACACACACACACACACACACACACACACACACACACACACACACACACACACACACACACACACACATGCAGACACATGAGAGAGAGAGAGAGAGAGAAAGGAGGGAGGTAGATTACATAAGTCTGCATACAAACACAACAATACTTACTCTGGATGAAAGGAGCAAGCATAGGTTATCTGGTCAAGGGTCTGGCCACAGTGACAACACTGACAGCAGTCCATGCAGTGCCAGTTGGCCAAAGACATATCACCCAGTGTAGTGATGTAAACCATCTGCTCCAGATAAGACTCGTGGAAGCTTTGCTTACAACAGGAGCAGTGTGAGCAGGCCTGTGTCAAGTTCACGCAAAAAAAAAAAAAAAAAAAAAAAAAAAAAAAAACATGCAATTAAACCCTGCCCAGTGTGTGAAGATAGCTCTGGCTTGTGGTAGCTGGCATGGTAAAGCATCTGGTGGAGAAAGATCAGCACCACATCATTAACAGCAGCGGTTGTCCACGCATATCTTCTTTCTTTGCTTTTATTTTAGGGTGCACGAGCTGTGTCGGTCCAAAAGCCTACTTGCTGCGCACCTTCTTCCACTTGAAGAGGGTCTTGACGTTGCCATTCTTGTCCTCGACCTTCATTTTCTTCACGCCGGCGCCTTTGCTCATCATCACCTGCCTTTTAGAGGATATCTTCTCCACCACCTGCCCGAGAGATCGGTCTCTCTGCATCCTCTGCTTTAGTTCGTTGTACTGGCGCTTTCGCGACTTGGCGATGGCCGCCGTTTGTCCAGCCGCCTCGGGCACGGTGAACACCTCCTGATGGCGAGAAGAGGTGGAGGAGGAGGGAGGAGGAAAGGCTGTCAGTATAGGCACCTGAACAGTACGTCAACTAGTAGAGAGGCTACCTCTGACTGCAGCTGCTCGATGGTGGGGCGATTGAAGCGGCGCTGAACGAGCTGGGGCAAAGTGTCGAAGTAGTTCTCGGGCTTGAAGGTGAGGGCTTCATCGAATGTATCAACAAAGACGGTGTGCTTGTTCGCCGGTGCGCTCGAATCGAGGAGGTGGAGGCTACTCTGCAGGCGTTCAATTTTCTGTTGGGGAACGCAGAGGTTAGCATTGGACCAGCACGACAGCAAAACGGCTGAGTGGGTGCCTTTTTTTCGGTCTGCCGAGCGTTCACGTAGTACATCATGTCTTGTGTCTTCATGTTCACCACTTGCTGTTGCGTCCTCTTCTTGCCGCGCCTTCTTCGTGTGTGTACTCCCTCCTACCATGGTGCAGGAGGTGAAAAACAGCGAGGGAAAAATCATCCCGAGATGTGAGCGGTCATTCACGTACCACGGTCTTCGATTTGATCATCTTAAAGTAGAATTCATCTGGATTACGGTTTGCCGCCTTCTTGCGCAGATTCTGAAGGACGGTCTGCTTCTTCTTGTAATCCTCGGCTCGGAGCTTGTAATCCTTCTTCTTCTCGAGCAATCCATACCTCTGCCTCGCGCGAGGTTGTGCCCTTTCCTTGTGAGCTCGTTGCAGATCCTTGGCAAACGACATGGCGCAGTAAATGAATCAACTGCCGCAGATGGACGGAATTGCCGGCACAGATGCAGATTGTGTTTTCCAAGCCATGTTTTCCTTTTTCTTTCTCAGCAAACCCGCTGCACAACTTGTGCACAGGTTATTCCGGATGTGAATCCATTTCTTCCCGCCATATTTGTCCGGATAATTCCAGGGTCGTGAGATTGCAGCCAATGGGCGCTGTGGCGGGAAAGGGAGGAGCCGCACCCAAAGGGCGGAGAGCACCGAAGCTTTTTCTTCGTACGTTCCTCCTCACAAGGACATCCATACCCCCAAGTCTTCATCTCGGCCCGGCTTCGTCTTCTTCCGTAATTCAACATGAGGGAAATCATCTCTATTCACATCGGTCAGGCTGGTGTCCAAGTTGGTAACTCGTGCTGGGAGGTGCGTTGCTCCTCATCGCGATCCTTCGCAAGCGCACCCCCACGGGCATTCTTACTTAAAATATTTTATTCCACAAATTGCAGCTCTACTGCCTTGAGCATGGACTCAACCCTGATGGTACTCTGCAAGAGGGCAAGACCTCCACGCCGCTCGCCTTCAGCACCTTTTTCAGTGAGTCCGGCAGCGGCAAGTATGTGCCCAGGGCTGTGTATTTCGATCTCGAGCCTTCGGTACGCAGCCGCAAGAATTCTCTGGTCCATTTGTTATCTCAGTGCCTCTCTAATTACTGCGAATCATTCCAGGTGGTCGATGCTGTTAAGCAGGGCCCCCAGGCCAAGCTCTTCCACCCCGAGAGCCTCATGAGCGGAAAGGAGGATGCTGCTAACAACTACGCCCGTGGCCACTACACCACTGGCAAGGAGTACGTCGAGACAGTAGTCGACAAGATCCGCAAGCTCACCGAAGATTGCGAGGGCCTCCAGGGCTTCTTGGTATTCCATTCGGTCGGCGGTGGTACCGGCTCCGGCTTCGGCTCTCTACTCCTCGAGCGCCTCTCAGTTGATTACGGCAAGAAGAGCAAGCTCGATTTCTGCGTGTTCCCCTCGCCCCAGATCTCGACCAGCGTCGTTGAGCCCTACAACTCCGTCCTCAGCACCCATGCTCTGCTTGAGCACACCGACGTCGCGTTCATGCTCGACAACGAGGCCATCTACGATATTTGTCGTGACAAGCTGCGTCTGGAGCGCCCCACCTACCAGAACCTCAACAGGCTCATCGCGCAGGTCATCTCTTCGCTGACTGCCTCGCTTCGATTCGATGGCGCCCTCAACGTCGACATCAACGAGTTCCAGGTCAACTTGGTGCCCTACCCTCGCATCCACTTCCTGCTCTGTTCCTACGCCCCCATCGTCAGCCCCGAGCGCGTGAATCACGAGAAGCTTTCCGTGCCCGAGCTCACCTCGGCCGTCTTCGAGCAAAGCACCATGCTCGCCAAGTGCGACCCCAGGCACGGCAAGTACATGGCCGTGTGCATGATGTACCGCGGTGACGTCGTCCCCAAGGACGTCTCGGCCTCGATTGCCAAGGTCAAGACCAACAAGACCATTCAGGTAAGTTGTCTCGCTAGTTGTTGTTCTCCCGCCCCTGCCTGGGAGATGATTTTCTCACACTTCTCTTCTTCTTCTTCTTCTTCAGTTCGTCGATTGGTGCCCCACTGGTTTCAAGTGCGGTATCAACAACGAAGCCCCCACCGCCGTGCCCGGCGGCGACATGGCCAAGGTCAACAGGGCTTGCTGCATGTTGTCCAACACCACCGCCATTGCCGAGGTCTTCTCCCGCATCGACCACAAGTTCGACCTCATGTACGCCAAGAGGGCCTTCGTCCACTGGTATGTCGGTGAAGGTATGGAGGAGGGGGAGTTCTCGGAGGCCAGGGAGGACCTCGCTGCCCTCGAGAAGGACTACGAGGAGGTGGGTCTCGACTCAGTCGATGATGCCTCAGTCGACGCCGACGGTTCGCTCTCCGTCGATGGCTCTGAGATCTAAGGCGCCTTTTGCCACCCATTGTATGGCTGGCAAGGTGAAGCAAATACAGTGCTTGTATCTACACCTCGCCACCTCTTGGTGCTTCGCCACAAACATGTTCATGGCCGGTCTCTTGCAAGCCGGGACATAACGGAAATACCCGTCAATTAGGCGATTAACAGGTCCGCGCGAATTGCGGTTGCGCCACTACATTTTCATTACCGATCTGTTGGAGCTACAGCGCGCGCTTAGTGCCGTAGTCAGGATTTTGCGCACCAGTCGCCCAAAGTCTGTCAACTGAGTGACACAAATCCTGCACAGTATGTCCACAAGAAGTGCAGATGTTGACGAGAAGACGCCCAGAAGTGGTGCATGGCTTCTGTGAGAGTCACACGGAATTTGCACCATAACAAAAACGTCGGGGAGGGGGATGTGATCTAGTTGAGCAATGGCTGCACCAACATTCAATCCTCTTGGACAGGACCTAAGCAACCTTTTGCAAACTGCACGACAGCATGCTGAGTCACAGGCATTTGCTGCTACCAGAATGCGTGTCACCAAGCTCTTCTGGCTGGCATTCTTCCGTTTTGAGACAGAGGCACAGCGGCTCAAGCTCTCCAATCTTGAGGTTGAGCATGCCTGGTGGTTCTACAGGCAGGTTGTGCCCCAACGTTACCATCAGAGTCGACAGGTACCTGCCCCTGCAGTGGCTGAAAACAAAATAACAACAAATAACAAATAATGATTACTGACAAACCTGTCGCTATAGGTGTTGGGGAGAGTCCGGCTGGAGCTCATGGATCAGGAGGTCAGGCAGGCCTCCACACAGAAGCAAGCATGTCCACCTTACCTCAACATGCCAGCCCCAGTGACCAGCCCTACACCAGCCTCTGGTCGCATCGATCGGCGTCGCGTCGAGGGTTTTCGGGCACAGGTCAAGGTTTTCTTCGGCGTCACTGGACCAATCCTCCCTCACGCCAATCGTGCTGCCTTCCTAGAGCTTGCACAGGTAACAGGAATGCGTGAGGTCAGCATCAGCAAGGCAGATGAGGTCGCACTCTGGCTGGCAGAAAAGAATTCACGAATGCTAGCAGACCAGGCTGCTCAAGCTAAACGCCGAGAGGAGCTCGCCCCAGCAGGGTATGTCAGTGTACCAATTCTGCATTCTACATTAGATATAACGATGTACCCACATACTACCTTTTAAAAAACAGGGAACATGTGGGGTACAGCATTGTGCACAACCCCCTCGGCCTGACGGTCACGTACCTGTTTGAGCTAGCCGGAGCACATGATCCTCAGTTTGTGGTCAACTGTGCACAACGGACGTGGACAGTCACAGCCACGCGCCACGTGCCCAGCCTTGAGCAAGATGGGGCAGAGGTGTGGGCGGGTAATATCAAGACCGGACTGATTAAGTGCAGTGGGAGCTTACCCACAGAGACACGGGTAGAGGAGCCCCCGGAGAGCACCTACACAGATGGCCTGCTCCAGGTGGTGCTGAAGGTCTGGTCGGACAATCAACAATAAAGTCCAATTAGACTCTTATCTTGCTCCTCTCCACCACCTCCACCGGACAGGACGGTCAGGCAGGTGTCTGCAAAGCGTGTGCATGTAGTGGAATCGGTGTGTGTCGTGTGTGTGTGTGTGTGTGTGTGTGTGTGCGTGCATGTGTGCTGTACCGAGCTGATGAAAGCCTGGTTGGATGACGACCCGCCCCCGCCAGACACAAATAAGGACAGCGACGACGTGGCGGCGTCCATGCTGCCCTTGCGCCTGTAGCCTCGCTTGCCACCGCCGCCGGGGGCGGCTGTGCTGTCGGTGCTCATGCTGCGCTCCTTGCTCGCCGCCTGCTTCCCGTTGGGGCTCTTGGCACTGCCGCTTCGTCGCCGCACGAGTCGGGCGTGAGCGCGGCGTAGGACGAGCCGGCCAATGATGACGATGATGACGAGGTCGACGGTAAGTGGGACAAGTGATGTTTGTAGCTATCGAAGCTCTCGCAGCGCTCCTTGCCGCCGCCCATGGCGCCGTGCAGGCTGACACTCCCGCTGCGATCGTTGGTCCGGAGGGCTGGGATGTGGGGGTTCGAAGCTGACCGGCTCTTCAGGTTGTTCAAAAAGACACGTTGCTGTGGTGTATGTGTGTATGTATGTGTGTGTGTTGGGCGCGTGTGCGTGTGATGTGTGCGCTGAGCTTTGACTTGCATGGGCGGTGTATACCCATTTCTGTGAAGAGCGGGAAGGGAGCGTCAGTGACAATGTGAGGAGAAAGGGGGGTGGAGAAGGGGAGGAGGAGCGTACAGGCGGGAGTGAATGCTGGATGAGCTCAGTCAGCATCGAGCAGTGTGCATGGATGATGCGCTCGGACCGCAGGAATGTCTGATAGGCCGCCCGCTCTGCATTCACCACTGAGCAGGCCAGCGGGGACAGCAACGATGTTAACAAATTGAGCCCAAGTCCACCAAATTTGAGAGTTGCAAGGTGAGGGGAGAGGGAGGCGAGGCGCGCATAAGGTGAAGAGGAATTCGGGGAAGTCGCGGCCCTTCAAACACCGGGCTGTTGTCTGTTGGCAGGCGAGGAGCGAACAGCGGCACCTGCGGTGGCACATCACGATGTGGACATGAACCATGAGTAAGTAAGTGCATCACGGGACGGGCAACGTACAGGCTGGGAGGCGGTCATGACCACTCGGTAGCGCGCGAGGCCATCCTTAGAAGAGTCGTCCTTCTGGACCTCCACAAACACCTATGCGCGCGCACATGCACACGCATGCAAGTTGTGGTTTTGAGGGGACAGTTGATGGGTGAGTGGAAGCGCACTGTTAACTGCAAGGTGAGAGAAATGGCGAGAATGGAGTCTTGCCGTGAGTGTGTGCATTGGATTTTTAGGTCCTATGTTCAAGGTCAAAGCAAGCGTACTTTTGGTGTCGAGGCCTCCGTGGTAGCCTGGCCATCCCTTTAGTTGGATCTCGCCCAGGCATGCAAGGAACTCCTCCAACGCTGCCCTTGACTGTCCCGCTGCTCCCGAGTGTCAGCAGTGTTGTGTGTGTGTGTGTGTGTGTGTGTGTGTGTGTGTGTGTGTGTGTGTGTGTGTGCGTGTGCGTGC
>JANDJZ010000163.1:0-74657 GCA_027943245.1 Acanthamoeba sp. SK_2022b | reverse complement strand
ATGACGACGAACCTGGAGGTGGAAGGCGATGTGGGAGAAGGACTTGATGGTGAAGTCGACCTCCCACTCCACTCGCTCGGCCGGCTCGGCTCTGGCGATCAGCTTGTGCGTCTGTGCGCTGGCCTCCTGCGCGCTGGCGACGTGGCCGGTGGTGCTGAGCGCGAGCTTCACGTTCTCGACGGCGCTCATCGTCACGTTGGTCAGCTCGAACTTGAGCTTCTGTTGTGGGCGCACGCATCGCGAGTCAACACTCACACGCCACGCCTCCTCCTGAAGAATGCACGACACGCAGGGGAGTTGGGGGGGGGGGCAGCGCGTACGATGCGAGCGAGTTCGGGGTGCATGGTGTGTGTGGCATAGACGGCAAACGGATCGCTCGGTCCCGAGATGAGCACTCGTTGCCGGTTCAGCGATGGCGACGACGCGTCGACGACGCTCGTATCTGTCGACAGCGTCGGCAGCGGCGACGGCGGCACCGAAGCGGACACGTCCCTCTCCCTGTGGTCACACACACGAATGAGAAGCCAAGCGACAGAGCGAGGCGTGCGCGCCTGCGGCAATACGTTGGGGGAGGGGGGAGGGGGGGCACCGAGCGACGTAGTAGTGGATGGAGCCGTCGGGAGCGTTCGTGAGCGCCGAGGGGCTCGCGGCGAGGTCGCCGTAGAGCTTGAACGCCACATAGAACTCGTCGTCTTCTCGCACACGATTGCCCCCCCCCAGCACACAGAGGTGAGTCGCGAGCATGCTCGACGTGGGCGAGGAAGCCGCGCGGCGTACCGGGCGAGGCGGGGTCGAACTGGGAGGTGGTCTCCGCGGGCAGGAACGCGGAGAAGTCGAGATAAGGCCGCACGTCCTCGACGCGTTCGGTGAGCGATCGCTGCGGCTCCTTGTTGTTGTTGTCGCTGCGCGCGGCGCTCTCTTCGCTTCCGCCGAGCTGAGGCTGCGCAGCTCCCGTCGACGCCGACGATGACGAGGAGGAGGAAGGCCTTAAGGTGGCGGCCCTGTCGTCCGCCTTTTCCTTGTCCTTCTTCTTGCTCCGCATCGTCCGGCTGTCGCCCTTCTTGGCCTTCTTGGCCGTCTCGCCTTTCTTGTCGTCCTTGCTGCCTTTTGTCGACTTCTTTTCTCGCTTCTTGGGGCGGCTCGTGCGCTCGGCCTTGCGCGAAAGGCCGTCGCTGACGTCGGCCCCGGAGCCCTTCTTGGCCGCCGCGATGAGCTGGTTGCGCCGCCTCACTCGCTCGCGCTCGCGCTCCTTCTCCTTGCGTTCCTCCTCCTCGCGGTTCTCGCTGAAGCGCGCCGAGACGTAGGCGATGCGCTGGAGGTAGTAGTCGCAGCGCTCGCACAGGAGCCGATCGCTGGCGTGGATCGCCATCAGGCGCCGCAGGATCTCCTCGCACACGTGCGTCTTGATCTCGGGACACTTGACCGCAAGCAGCAGCAGGCACACCAGGGGCGACTCGAGCATGTCCGGCATGGGCACGTCCATGCGGTTTCCGGTCTGCACACGAGCGTGAATTTCAAGTCCGAAGAGAGGGATATTGGGGGAGGAAAAGAACGAAAGCGATATTGAGGGGGGGGGGGTTACCCCGAGCTTGCCGGCACGAGCGGTGACACGGAGCGTGTGGCTGCGAGCCTCCACCGCGTCGAGGTTCAGGAATCGACGCTTGATGACGGCAACGATCCCGATGGCCATCTCCTTCGTGAAGACCCACGAGCGGATGTGGGCGCACAGCAGATAGACCACCTAATTGAACGAAGCAAAAGGGCCCCACCACGACATGACGCGTCAACGCAGCGACCGAATCGAGCCCATGGGGGAGGGCGGGAGGCCTTACCTTGATGCAGGTGGCATCGTCCTTCACGGCAAGCAGCTTGGTGAAGAAAGTGGACGACAGAAGCTGATCGCGCAATCAACGCTCCCATGAGCAACGAACAATCCAGTAACAGAAATGGGAGGGCGTGCGTGTTGTCGGGCATGGGTACCTCGTTGATGCGCAGCTTCTGTTCAGTGGAGGCGGAGGGGAGGGTGGAGGTGAGGATGGCCAGTTGGTGGACGAGCGCCAAGTAGCTGTTGACGGCGTAGTGCCGTTCGCCGGTCTCCCAGCTTACCACCGATCCAAAGGCCGTCACCAACGACAGTCCTGCCGCACACAGACACAAACGTAAATTTCAAATCAAATTAAATAAGAAAATTAAAATAAGAAAAAATCGGCCGCGAGTACAGAAGGCGGTACCTTCTTCGAGCCAGGCGTCGATGTCGCTCTCCTTGCTGCTGGTCTGGCTGCGCGTGAGATGGGCGAGGCATGTGGTGGCAAAGCACGCGAGTATCTCTTCTCTACAATGAAGAGAGCGTGAGAGAGAAGCGCACGTACGGCGATTGCCCCACTTTTTCGTTCACAAATAGTTTTTTTTAAAAAAAAAATAAAAAACCTATAACAATGAATTGTAAAAACATAATAAAAACACTCGGCGTACCGGATCGTGTGCGTGGTGCCCCACACCGTTTCGTGCAGCTTGGGATCAGTCCCTACGCTCTTGATCAGCAGCGTTTGGCTTTCGTCCTGGGTCTGCGATCGGGTTAACTCGAGACACGGAGGCCGACAATCGTCCACAAGAGGGAGAAGGGGGAGAGGGATCGTTGGTATACCAGAGAAGAGAGCCGCTGCACGTCAAAGAAGAGGATGACTCGGGTGATGAGGCACACCAGTTCGAAACGCTTATGCGTTTCTGCACAGAGCGGAGTCGAGGGTCAAGTTGTGTGAGTGAGTTTCGTTGTTGTCGTCGTTGGGAGCGTGTGAGTGGAGGACCATACCGGGAATGAGTTTGACAGAGAGGAGGAGTTTGCGGATGGTCGTGAAGATCTGGTCCCACGGAAGCAAATGAAGAAGCGGCACGATGTCCTGGTTTGTTGCCGCGGTAGAAACGAAGAAACACGTCGACAAACACGAGCATTAGTCGTTGTCCGGGCGAGTGAGTGACAGCAGCATGAAGCGCCGGCAGGTTCGCTGGTAGGTTCACCTTGATGAGGTTGAAGAGGCCGGACGTGGTCAGCTGACCCGTCAGCAGGTTCGTGTATTCCTGTCGACAGGGAGAGAAGACCCGGATCATGAGACCAACGCCGACAGAGCGAGGAGAGTGAAGGATGGGGGGAAGAGGGGGGGGGGCTTACGGTGAGGACGGCGAGGAGCCAGGTGGTGGGGGCCAGCGAGTGGTATCGCGCGAGGAAGGTGATCGCGATTCCGACTTCGTAGATGAGCGTCGGGCTGCTGGCGCCGAAAAGCGGCAACAGATAGTGCTCCACGCATTCCTCGATCACCAGATCTGAAAGCGAAGGTTCAAAGAGGAGGGGGGAGGGGGAGCAAGGCGCCGGTCAGTAGACCGCCCCCATGACGCCAAAGGCTGCTTGCCCTCCCCAAAACCACGGCGCACGCACCGGAACATGTGGCGCCCTTCACGGGCGGCAACAGTTTGGCCTCCGAATCCACAGTGAGCTGGAAATGAATAATAATAAATAAATAAATAAATAATAAGAAAATAGACATAAAATAGGTGAGAACGAGCAAGCAATAAAGCAACAGGAAGGGGAGGGGGAGGGGGAGGAGCCGGCGTACGAGGGAGACGAGATAGACGAGCGGGAAGACGACGGGGCGAGCCAGGTCGTCGGACAGGTCGGTGAACAGCGTGAACAGCAGCCGCAGCTTGGCGACCATTCTCCGGGCTGCTCGTTTGAAAACGCAGTTGCTCATCAGCACACGGACGAGAGGCACGACTCGGAGAGAGAGAGGGAGAGGGAGAAGGATGGGGAGGGAGGGCCAACCGACTAGTCGGACGAGCTTGACCAGGTCGTGCGGCTCATAGTCCAGTTTGCGGGTGATGCCCGCCGCTTCTCGGAACAGGACGCCCAGCTGGGATAGAGCAAGGAAGGCGCGCATCAGAAGAGTGCAACGGGACGCGCACAGATGCACGCGAGCGTTATGGGGAGAGGGGTGGGGAGGGGAGCTACGCACAGCGGAGAAGGCGGTGGAGACGACAAAGTGGTTGTCGTCGAACGTTCGGTCGGCGATGTGGCCCCACACCTCCTCCTCGAACGTGGGCGTGCCGTACACCGCACACACCTTGCGCAGAGAGCTGAGGTAGACCACGAGCTCGGCGAGGACCGACGTGGCGGTCTGGCGCACGGGCGACTCGAGATGGGCCAGATTGCTCTGCAAGTTCAGCGTGCCCGCCTTGATGTGTTTCTGTCCGTTGACATGGAGCAGAAGCAGCATGTGAGTAACAAATGCATCACACACACACACACACACACACACACACACACACACACACACACACACACACACACACGGCGCGGTGAGGCAGTCGTACGGAGAGGAGAGAAGGAGGGATGTGGGCAAGAGTCTTCAGAGCGGCGATACGCAGCTGCCAGTCCCTCGCCTCCAAATCCTTTTCAACGGCTTCGGCCACCACCGACCTGTCGCCCGAGCGCGTGATCGTCGTGTGAGCGAGCCAGCGCGCGCCAGTCATCGAGCACGAGAGGGAGTAGTTGAGAGAGAGAGAGAGAGAGAGCTGGTACCAGCTGTCGTGAGTTGGGGGAGCACGAGCTGCCCGAATGGCCTGATAGGTCAGCTGCCGGAAGGGCGAGGTGATTCCTCCCTTGCCATCTGCTATTGGCGCCGTCAATCCGCACTGCGCGCGTAGCCCCCCCCCCCGACGAATTCAATTTATAGCTGGTTAGCAGCGAAATCGACACATTTACGAGGACTGGCGAATAACATTACTTAAAAATGGTACGCTTGACGGGCAAAATCAGACATAAAAAACCCGAAATAAACGAATATATTATAGCCCAGAGGGAGTACTTGTAATCAAGAAATCAGTAAAACAAAGCCAGCGACCGAGTAGATATTAAAAGAGATATGATGGTTGGGGGGGGGGGCTCAAAGAAAGAAAGCGAGGCAAGACATACGTTGCAAATCTGCGCGAAGTAGAAGGCCACGTCCTTGTTGGCCTCTGCAAGGAACACAATATGTTGGAGACCCAGTGCCTGTTTTTCTAAACTGCTCGCGGCCAGTTCATCTGCGATGGGCAGATTTTCTTCCTCCTCCGTCGCCATCCTGCTTTGTCAAGTTCTCCTCCAACCCCAGCGTCAATCTAAACAAACTCTAATATCTTCTAATCTCCCTTGCTCGCCCCTTCTCTCGCTCAACTTCTTCGTCCGGGTCAATCCAAGCCGAGGGAAGCCGTTCCTGCAAACTGGACGAACAAACCCGGGCGGTAACTTAATTAATTACTTATTTTTTTGTTTATTTTTAAATCAAAACCATTGGTTCTCGGCGTAGACGAAGCACGACGTGGAGCTGGTGATACAGACACCACTTTCGTATACCGCGCTGCCTCCTCCTATTCCTGCTTGTTGTGCTCGTCCTCGTAGCGGGCAACAAGAACCGGGCAAGGCGAGTGCTTGACAACGTAGTCGCTCACGGAGCCCAGCAGCAGCCGCGACAACGTGCCCAGTCCTGCGCAGGACACGCGTGCAGAGGTCAGCCGTTGGGCAGGAGGGCAAAGGCGCTCACGTTGAACGTACCGCGTGAGCCCACAACGATCACGTCGACCTTCTCCTTCTTGGCTGTCTCCACGATGGCGTCCCGTGAGTTTCCAAGCACGACCACCCCTCGCGCCGCCACCTGAAGAATGCACGAACAGGTTGAGTGAGCACACCTCCTTTGGGCAAGAGGCTTGCACTCATCCCCGTACCCCGTGCTCGGCACAATGTTCGGTGGCTTGCTTCATTATGGCCTCTGCGCTCGCCTTCAGCTCAGCATTGGCCTTGTTAATGCTCTCCCCTGTTCGATAAGATAACAAAGCACTTTTAACAAATGTACGCCAAGTCAAGCGCAGGGGGGGGGGTGTTTGTCTACCTGCAGCAAGGATGGCCTCTTCGTCGAGCAGGTCAGACGCAGAGTATTCGTCCACCACAGTAAGGCTCACCACTTCGTCGTTCTCACGCCCCTTCGCCAGGCTGAGTGCCAAGTCGAGCGCCTTGCGAGCGTGCTCCGAACCATCCACGGCGACCAAATACTTCATCGTGTGTATGCTTATGTGTGCTGTGGGGTATGTGTGCGTCGAGGAACTGTTCTGCTTGCTGCTCCGGAGACAGGGCCAGCAACCAAAGTGTGCATGAGATTTCGCCCAAATATCCGTGAACGGCGAAATGGTTATGCCGGTTTTTTCCGGTTTCGGACACGAGGCACACAAGACCGTTCTACCATGCAAAATGCGTGTCATCTTGTTAGATGTGAAACTTGTACATGTTCATGCTTCCACATAAAAATACAGTGGGAAAACCTGCTTATACCAGCCAGTGTACTTTGTCTGATTCCTCTCAATGTGTCCATGGTGAAAGAGCTTTTTTTGTGGACATTACAACAGAGTCATCAAATGAGCTGGTTTTGTTGCCAATGCTTGTCTACCTCTCCTCCACACACTGTCATTTGAAGCTCAGGTCCAGTGTAAATCCACCTCCAACACATACACACACAACCAGATTGAATGCATTTTGGTGCATCAGCATCATACTTTTTTTCTTGTTTTCTTTTTTTTGATGTGCATGGCTGCCAGACTCAATAGTGGCACTTCTTTCTCCTTCAACTCAAATGGTTCATTTAGTTAGTTCAGGGCAGGGAGAATGTACACCACAGGATGACCATGCATTCCACCCTGGCCTCACTGCTGTCATAGTATTTGCTGGGCCATGGCAAACCAGTTCAAGCAGCACAGAAGCAATAAAAATGCTGTTTGTCGGGAAGGTGTTTATTCATACTGTGCATTTTCGTTGCATCCCCTTAGTCATTCGTCTTCTCCTTCTTCTCTTTCTTGTCCTTCTTCTTGCTCTTCTTGTCAGCGTCCTTCTCCGTTTTTCGTTTCTTCTTCTTCCTCTCCTGCTTCTCCTCTTCGTCCTCGTCTTCATTGGCGTTGTCGTCTCCTTTCTTGGTCTCGGCCTGTCCGCTCTCTATCATCTTCCTCTTCTTTCGCTCCAGCCTTTCCTCCTCCTTCTTCTGCTTTTGCCTCTGTCTCTTGAGCTTCTTTCTCTCCTTCCTGTCTTCCTCCAGCTTTTTCCTCTCCTCCTCGGTCATCGGAGCCTTCTTCGTTTCACTGCCGTCCTTCTTCTCCTTCTTCTTCTTTTTCTTTGACTTCGTGGCATCGTCGTCGTAGTGCGTCCACTGCGTCGGCGTCACTTCGGTGATGGCCTGCTGCAGCATCTTCATCCTTTCTTCGTCCTCGCTGTCGCTGTCGCTTTCACTGCTGCTACTGCTACCGCTGTCATCCTCGTCTTCTTTCGATGCCTTCGCCGCCTTCACTGCCTTAGTCGCCTTCTCAGCGGGCCGTGTCGTGGCCTCACGGCCAAAGAGGAGCCGGAAGAGCGTCAGCCCGTCCTCGTCCCATATCACTGTCTCAGACTCGTCAGAAGCGGTGCCATCGCTCTCCTGCTTCTTCTTGGACTTCTTCGACTTCCTGTCGTCCTTCTCCTCCGGCAGATCGCCGTCCTGGAGGGTCTTGTCCAAGTAGGCCGACAGGCGGTTGTAGGCGTGTCGCTGGTACTCCAGCAGATCGCGCGTCGGCTTACTCTCCTCTGCGCGGATCACGACACGACACAGCAACGCATGACACGCAAAGCAATGCAACGCAAGACCAGAGCCATGAGCTGAGGTCGAACGTCCTGAAAGAAAGGGAAAAGCGAGGAGGGAAAGAGGCACCGTAGGTGGGGTAGGCGTCCTCGCGAGTGGAGTAAAGGGTGCGGTTGCGTAGGCCGGCTTTACGAGCTTCGCGCAGGTTGCGGGCGGCAACGAAGCGTTCCCACTCCTTCTTCTGCCAACGCTCCCATTCCGGATCAGAGGAGGCGCCAAGGTCGAGCGGCACCAGAGATGGGATGGCCGCCCCTTCCGGCGGAGATGTAGCGGAAGCCGCAGACGCCGGTGTTACGCCCGGATTTGTGTAGACGGTCGATCTGTTCCATTGCAGATCGCGAGTAGCATCCACCACCACAGATGCGAAGCGGCTCATATCATCTGCCTTCTTCTTGGCCTTCATCTCGCGGTTGTAACAATCGTGTATTTTTCTTTATTTTTGGTGTGTTAATTTATCGTCGACTCGGCGAGGAAAGAGGTTTTCTTAGGGCATTTTCCAGGCAGATTGATTGGAGGTGAATTAACGGATGAGCATGCTGCGTGCAACGGCGATTCATCGGTCGAATGGAGGGCGCTGGGGGGGCCGTCGCGCAGTGGCATCCTTCCAGGAGTGGCTCACCGGTTCCTCCTCTTCCTCTACCTCCGCACCGCTCCCGCTTCGCTCCCATTTTGTCGCGGGATTAGTGACGGCCTCGCGCCCCGTCTACGCCAAACGGCTGAAGACTGATGGCAGCAACGAGAGCGGAAGGGAACTCTCAGGCAGCACAAACACTGAAGAAGAGGCCGAGGGCATTCAGGACAATTCCGATCTGCGTCTTGAGGATGAAGTGACCAGGGAGCTGGCACGCATCGGAATGTCCGATCTTAAGGACGAAATCTTGAACCAGGGCGATGAAGACGATGCGGCGCCCGAGCCGGTGGACCCATTCGAGGCCATTCTTGGCGAGATCGCTGATTTGAGGGCGAAGGGTCTGCTACACGATCACGACATCCTGATGCAATACGATCGCTACATTCACATGAAGGACCGCCTCCAGCGCCAGGTGCGGGACATCGAAACTGCCCACGCCAAACACATGACACCCGAGCAACAATCATTCCTCTCCCACTTCGTCGAATTCGTCAAGCCTGTCGATCTCGAGGCTGAAGCTGCTGCGAAGGCCGCAGCTGCCGCTAAGGCAGCCAAGAGGAGTGAGGAAGAGACCAGGCTGAGGGAGACCATCACATTCGCTTTCGCTCCCGGCGATGCAAAGAAGCTTACCGTGGGCAAGTCCCTCCTGCGATTCTCGCAGCAAGAGCAGAAGCAGTACTTGCCGGAGGGCGTCGCGGGGCAGCTCAAGAACACGCAGTTCCAATTCGGCGATGAATCTGTCGTCTTCCGCCGTGCGGCCTACGATCTCATCCAGGAGCTCAAGAGGAGGCAGGAGGCGGGCTTCCTCTCTTCTGCCGGCAACGACAGCCTCATCCTCAGTACCCCTCTCCCACCATTCTTGCGTCGTTTTTTCCGTGCTCAATTCGCATTTGTATATTTTTCTTTCTATTCATTTATTTATTCTTATTTTTTTTATGCACGAGGAGAAGAATGGCCCTCTGGGTGTGCCCTCCCACTGGGTCTGTTGCGCTCCCCGAGAGCAAGAATAATTTTTTATGGATTTGAATCAAAATTATTCGTTCTCCCGTCGCCAGAAGGCTGCGGCTGGAGTCGGTGGAGTGATGAAAGGAGGCGTCGGGCGATTTTACTGCTCCACCCACGCCTCTTTGTGACACTCCAAACACGTCACCTTGTCGTGTCTTGAGCCAGCTGTGCGTTTTGGCCTTGCCCGAGATCAGCTTAGCTCACCCACTGAATCGAATTGCAGGCGGCGAAGGAGGTTCGGGCAAGAGCACAGTGCTGAGCCAGGCGGTGTTGTGGGCCCGCAAGAATGACTGGTTCGTTGTTTGGATTCCCGACGGTACGCTCGTTGCCTCTCTCTCTCTCTCTCTCGACGCCTCGCCGACTGAAAAGTGCCCTTGTTTCTTTCAGGCCGAGCGTGGACCGGTGGAGAGCGCATCGTGCCCTCCGCCCTGGAGCACGGTCACTACGACCAGATCGAGAAGGCTGCCCGTTTCGCCGCGAGGCTGAACGTCACGCATGGCGACAAACTCAAGGCCATCAAGCTCAAGGGTACACTCATCGCTTCGCCACCATGGCATCTCCCCCGTTGTCCGGGATCCGCGCGTGGCGCCAGCATGTTGCTTCGTTTCGCTTAACGCCACAACAACATTTGCGGTTGCGTGGCGTCCTGGCACAGGCGATTATGAAATCGAGGACTTCCACAGGAATAGCGGCTCGACGCTTTTCGATCTGCTCGAGTTTGCCTACAAGAACGACAAGCGCGCCGTCAATGCCATCTACCATTTCCGACGGGAGCTCAACAGAATCACCGAGTGCGTCCTCTTAGTCCATTCTATGCTTTATTTGATCCTTAATCGGATATAAATAATAATAATAATAATAATAATAATAATAATTTTTGGTGCCTCTTGTATGCGTGCAGGTTCCCGACCCTGATCGCCGTCGATCGCTACAACTTCCTCTGGGAGAACACCAGATACTACGACCCGGCCGACGTGAACCGAGGCAACTACAGGCACCTCGACGCGCAGAAGCTCATGCTCACCAAGATGTTCTCCAACCACCAGGATCACGGACTGGTACCCTCCTCATCTGCTTGGACGTGCCACCCTGTGAGGCCGCACGAGACGCAGCCGTGACCGTTTTTATTTATTTATTTATTATTTCTATTCTATTCTTTTAATCATTGTTTTTCCGTTTTTTTTTTTTTTTGGTTCGCAGGTGAACGGTACCATGGTGTGCGCGCTGGAGACGACAAGGCCCTCGACCATAAAGCCCTTCTTGCGGAGGTGTGGCGATCAGCACCTGTACGAGATTCCGGCCTACTCCATGAACGAGTTCCACGAGGTCATGAAGCACTACAAGCAGATTCAGTATGTCAGCATCGACGACAGTACGAGCTAACCTCTCCTTACCCCCTTCTTTGCGTGTGCGCGTCATCGTCCCTGACACCCCCTCTTTCTTTCTCTTGTGATCGGCACAGCCACGAAGGCGACGGAGAAGTTTATTTATCAGCTCTGCAGCGGCTTGCCGGGCCCCATCTACAAGTACTGCGGCTTGCAGTAGTCGCCTCTCCTCCCGCTCCTCGCTCCCTTCGAACAACAAATAAAAACCGACCTTTGGAGATACCGTGGCCTTATTTTAGGTCTCAGGCAATTAAGGAGGCTGTTGCACTTTTTAGTTTGACTACAACAGAAAAAGAATTAAAAAGAAAATGAAAAGGTACTGGCCCGTTCTCCACTGTGCTGCTTGGTAGAACTATACTTGCCTTATTGGGCCGGTTGCCTCCACACACGTCAGCCTTCGCTAGTCGCCAAGGCGCTGGGTTTTGGCTTTTCTTGAAGTAGAAGAACAGGCACAGGAAGAGGAAGGACTACAGACCACTCCCGGTACTCTCGTCGCTCACATCATACAAGTCTAGTCTCGCTTCATCCTTCTTAGGCGCATCACAATCGTCACTACAACCCAAGTTATAGAAGCGCCATGTTCAGAAAGGTGTTCGGTAGAGGAAAGGAGAAGGGGGAGAAGACCGCCAAATCTCCGAAGAAGGACAAGAAGACCGTGGACGAGAACGGCAAGAACATCGATGAAGACGATCACGATACGTGGGACGACCAGGGGCTCTTCCAGAACGCAGGGGACAAGAAAGTGTGCACCGACGACTTCGAGCTGTTGACGGTGGTGGGCAAGGGAAGCTTCGGCAAGGTGATGCAGGTGAGAAAGAAGGACGATGGCAAGATCTACGCCATGAAGGTGTTGAGAAAGGAGGCTATCATCGCTAGGAAGCAAGTTGCGCATACGCGCGCTGAGAAGCAGATCCTCCAGAAGATCCAGCATCCGTTCATCATCACTCTTCACTGGGCTTTCCAGACGGAAGACAAGCTCTACCTCATCCTCGACTTTGTCAACGGCGGCGAGCTGTTCTTCCACCTCAAGCGCGAGGGCAGGTTCTCGGAGAAGCGGGTTTCCATCTACGTGGCCGAGATCGTCATGGCCTTGGCTCACCTCCACACGCACGACATCGTGTACCGCGACCTCAAGCCCGAGAATATCCTTCTCGATGCCGACGGTAACCAACTCTCTGTGACCCCCCCGCCACCCTGGATTCAGTACCGGAAACTCATACGAGGCGAACTCGTGCAGGGCACATCATCATCACCGACTTTGGATTGTCAAAGGAGATCATTCCCGAGGAGGGCACACCAACCTTCTGTGGCACTCCCGAGTACCTTGGTATAGCACCTGCTCCTCTTCACAGAGTCTTACCTCTTCTCGCGGTCTTATCTGACTCCTGGTGTGTTGCTGCGCAGCGCCGGAAATTCTGAAGGGTCAAGGCCACGGTACAGCTGTGGACTGGTGGAGTCTGGGAACTCTGATGTATGAGATGCTTACTGGACTGGTACCTCGTCCTCTTCCCGCACCCAAACCGGGAGTGTTGGTGAGTCTGGGAACACTGATGCATGAGTGAGACTGCTCACTTCGCTGTTTCTTGTCGCCCACAGCCTCCCTTCTACTCGCAAAATCTCAACATCATGTACCAGCAAATCCTCAACGCCACCCTCACCTTCCCTTCGGACGTCACCCTCTCAGCTGAGGCCAAGTCGTTGCTCGAAGGAGTACGACCTCTCGCTCTGCCCACAAGCCCACTGCCGCAACTGTAACTTAACCTCGTTTATCTTCTTCGCAGCTGCTCACACGCGACCCCGCGAAGAGACTGGGGACGGAGGACAAGATGGCGTCTGATATCAAGAGGCATCCCTTCTTCAAGGGCATCGATTGGGATCAACTTTACCGGAAGGAGATCGACGCGCCCTTCAAGCCGAAGGTCAACTCGGTGATGGACGTCACCTGGATCGACCCCATCTTCAAGGAGGAGAGCGTACTGCACACTTTCCCCAAGATTCTGCATCACCATTGATGATGATGACCATGACATCACGCTAACTTCCACTTTCGCGTCGTAACGCAGGCAATCGATTCGGTTGTGGAGAAGTCGAGGATGGCAGAGACGGCTGACGGCGAGGACAACCCCTTCCAGGGCTTCACCTGGCAGGGAGAGAACAACATGGACGCGCAGGCCGGCAAGGACTAACTTCAGCTCGCCCCCCCACTAACGGCGTCGCCCTCAGCACCACCGACCATACAGCTGCGAACCCCCCACCGGTGGTGTCCCACAACTTGTAACACCAATGCGCCTTGCCCCAACCACTCACAAAATAAAATAAAATAAAAAAACAAAGAGAAAAATGCCCCACTGTTTCTGTCAGGAGGCCGCGTCGAGGCCGGCTGTACAGTAATCAACCTGACGTCGAAGTCGTGGTAGAGGGCGGAAAGAGTGGCTTCATTGGAACTGGTTGAGGAGAAGGTTGGTGGCCACGGTGGGGTCGTTGTGGGCGGCGCGGAGGGCCTGGATGACGAGCATGCGGTCGAATCCCATGGCCGTCAGCTCCTGGATGGCCTCCTCGCTGGGCTCCGGCACAGCAGCCGCGGCCGCGGGGTGGGCCATGCCCCCGAACGCAGGGTAGCCACCGGCGCCCGCTTGCGGCCAGCCGTCATCCTGCTGCAGGCATCGAGCGGGAAAAGGTTCAGTCAACGCATCAAAAGCCCACCCGAGAACGGTGGCGCCGACCCACGCACGACCGCGTGCGCGCAAAGGAGGCGAAAAAACGCACTGCACGCCCGGCCGGGCCGCGCGCTCTCCTGGTGGCTCGCGTCCGGCGAGTGTCCGACGACTTGAGGAAGGGCAGGAAGACCGTGGCGCAGAACGCGTTGACGAATCGGGGCAGTTGGAAGTTGCTGAGCTGCAGTGCAGGCGACCGGTAGGCGAGCCCCACGAGGATGCCGACCAGGCCCGCCACGATGGACGCCGGCGTGTGCGAGAACAGAAGCTGATGAAAAAGGAGAAAACGATGAGCAGGTGGAGACAAATCTCATAAAATAAAAAAACGCAATAAAGCATAAATAAAAATACACAATAAAAATAAATTAAAGAGAAAGGGCTGTACCTGAAGGCCGAGAATGTAGACGAACAGCTTGTCGCTCAAGTTGGCGCCAAGGAAGCGGAAGCGAGAGGTGGCTGGAACATAGGAGTAGTACAGCACGAGCGTCGCAAAGAGGAAGCCGTAGCTGTGTTGGTAGCGTGTGGACAGATCCAGGACATCGCGAAACGCGATCGACGTGACGTGGCAATTGGGAAACAGGAGCGACACGCGTGAGCAGCAAGTAAGCCATGGGCGCAGAGTGGGGGCAACGCACGGGCCTGAGACAAACTCAGAGTTGGGCCGGAACAGGGCGAGGTAGCCCACTTCGAGGAGCGTGGAAAGCATGAAGGAGAGGAAGGCAAAGGCCTGTGTGTACGGCACGCGTGCCAATGGCAAAGGCAGAGGTGAGCCCAGGCGTTAGGCCAAAGTTTGGTCGTGCTCAAGAGTACCCCGAACTTGGCCGAGCCCATTTGCCTCTCGAAGAGGCGGAAGTAGTAGAGCAAGATGAGGCCAAAGAGGACCTCGCCTGGTGATGTGAAGAAGAAGTGATTGGTCACCAGCCGCCAGAGCTGGAACTTTCCAACGACGTCGTCCATGAGGCTGGTCAGCTTGAGGTGAGGCAGCATATTACTCATGCCCACCAAGACCGATGTGCCGCCGGTCAGGAGCATCAAGCCCTTTGTCACCGGCGCATTTCCTTAATGCATGGAGGTGGAACGGTACGGCAGGAGATGTGAGACCACGAATGGTGACTCTTCTTGCCTAAAAGGATAAAGATGCAAAGCAAAAGGAGATCGTGGTGGGGACGTACGAAATCCAGACGCGCTTGATTGCATGGCAAGGTTTGAGTTTCAGATTATGTTTTGTTTGTTTTTTCCTAGCGTGCACGTTTTGCTTTTCTGCCTGCTCATACTGTGCATTCCATAGCCAGATTATCAATCCCCTCATTGGGCTGGTCATGCTTGTCTAGTACCGTCCTAACTGTCATCTTAGCACTCTTTATCAACTTTGTAACGATATGATTACTCTGCACAATGAGCTTTCCAAGTGCATGAGGAGCTTATCCATCAGGAGCCAGTTGCTCTATCTCAAACCAGCAATGCCACCAAGTCATATATACTGCTTTCTGAAGTGGCTCTAGTGCAAGCAGAGTATATCACAGCTTCTGATGATTCACAGACTACCAGTGGCAGCTCCCTGTTGGACACCAGCAGTTGCTCACTGGCCCAGAATAACCAAGTTGTAACATGAGAAGGTAAGGCTGTGTAGAAGAAGATAAATGTGGGTAAGCTATGTTTATTACAATTTAGGCCAGTGGTGGGTGGCATGATGAGAGGCTGTGATCCTGCATGCACACTCAAGTGGACCACCTGCCCTGTTTTCACTCAAATTTTCATAACCTAAATTCGAGGTATTAAAAGCCAGCGTTGTCTTGCGTGGCCATTCACCAAAAGCTGCACGATAGCTCGCCATCAGCGGATCAGATTGCCAGCAGCGCAGGAAACAAGAAGGCAGAATTAGATGTCACTCAATTGGATTAATCTTCGTTCGCGCGAAGATGCCGCCAAAGATGAAGAAGACAAGAAGAAGCAAAATGATACAGAAGCAGAGAATGGAGACAAGATGGAAGAAGAAGTGAGCAATGGAGGTGCGCAGAAGGATGAACCAACTGCTGGCAGCGAATCGTCGTTGCCAGATGCGTCACCAGCTGTCGAGACATCACACCCCACAACGCCGCCGCCTGGGCAAACGCTTGGAGGCGACAGCGCAGCGCCCGAGGCGCTCTCGGCTGACGAAATACGGCGCCGCCGCCTCGCTCGGCTTGGCGGGACCGACTCATCCCCAGGTGCTTCAACCTCTCTAAGCTATTTCTTTTCAACAAAATAATAAGGTTAAAGTTTTAAAAACATATTAAAAATATTTATTTAATTCTCAGATCTCGTCACTCGGAGACGTTGCGAATTGAGCCTCTGGATGACTCGTGCTCACATCTAGTGTTGCTTTTTATCTGAACAGAAAAGCGTGACACGGTTGCTACGGCGCCCTCACCAACCACGCCCACTCCCGCTTCGTCCTCCACCTCGCTCCTTTCTGCCGCGCTGGCACGCGCCGGCCCGCAATCGGCGCCGGCCACGCCGACGCAGCCGATGGACATTGACGGCACGTCGGCATCGGCAGGCCGCCGCCGTTCTCTCACTCCCACCAAGGGTTCGCTGATGAGCCCTACCTCTCCCTCCCCGTTCTCGCCCAACTCGTTCGAAGGTCGCTCGCTTTCGCCCAGCTCGGTACCTATTCCTTTCTCTTTCTCTTTCTCTGTCTGTGCGTTTGTGTCGTGCTCTCATGAGAAGAAACATATGAGGAAAGTAAGCACACAATGACAAACGAGCCTTTCACACGAAGAAGGCGTTGAACATAGCTCGCTGTGTCTCTCGCCATCTTCTGGTGGAAGCTTGGGATGATTGTCAAATAGTTTTCAATCTGATGTTTCTTCTCTATCTCTCTCTCTCTCTCTTATGATTTTGTTTTTATTTTATTTTGTTTTTAAGAATTATTATTTTCGGGGATGATTAGAACTCTTGGCAGACCACACGTGAATGGTGATTCAAACATTAGCTGATAAGATCTGATCCCACCGCATTTTGGCCCCTTTTCTCTCGTCAATGGCCTTTCCTTGTTCGTCTTCGCTCACTCTCTTTTCCCCACTGCCATCATGCGCCACGTCCTGCCGTCGGGCCCTCAAGCGTGGAGCTGCGTTGCCTCACGACCAATGGGAACACGAGACCCTCAAGCGAATCTTCCGGGTGGCGCTCGTGCAGGTGCGCCACACCCGTTCCATGCCCCCGCACTTACACTAAACCTACCCTGGGCGTGGTAACGATGTGTCCACTGCAGAAGGAGAAGAAGGACGACTACGTGTTGCTGGAGGAAGTCGCGAAGGAGGTCGAGGAGGACAGCAGGGACACGATGCAGGAATCCATGCCACTGCTGTCCTGTGCCATCCTCGAAAAGGTGCTGGTGGACCGGCTGTCGATGGACCAGTCGAGCCTGGAGCGTCAGCTCAAGGCCAAGGAAAAGGCGGACGAGCATGGCAACTACCTCGAGTACCTGGTGAGCTGCTTCCGCATCGGTACCGCTTGCATTCCTCACATACTTGACACTGCGCGCACGAGGTGAGTCGGCCCTTCTGATTCCAGTCTCCCCCCCCACCAAACCTCGCTCGGGGCTGCAGCCTACTATGACTCTGAGCGCAGCATCAACAAGGGCAACAAGCAGCGTGCTGAGGTCTTCAAGAAGGTCTTCGAGCTGGTTGTGTCCTACGCTGGCCTTATTCTCATGTATCCCGACACCTGGCCACAGACCATGACGTACGTCGTGCACCTCACCTCCGTTTTCTGTGTGGTGTATCTATCGCCATCCACACGAGCGCTGGCTGACCTGGGCGCGTCGTGGCATCGCGCAGCTTGACGCGGGAGGAAGTGGCCAAGCAGTTCCTCGCCTGCATGCAAGTCGAGCCCACGTCTCTCAAATCCTTCCCGACCGAGTTTCTCGATCACATGGTGGCCCAGTACGGCGAGGAGGACATCCGCGAGGTCCGTTTGCACCCTCTCTCTCTCTCTCTCTTGCCACTGCAAACTCAACATTCGTGCGCCGTGCTCTCTGCCTCCAGATATTCACTCCGGTGCTCGACGAGTTGAGCTTCCAAATGAAGGCTATGAACCTGCTCGGTTCCTTCGTCCACCTGTACAGAGTACGTTTCTTTTCCTCTTATTTCAATTTGAATAATATTCTTTAATTTTATTTCCTGATACTTGTTTTTAATATATAAAAACACGATTTTAATGATTTGTGGCGTGCAACAGACCTTCTCTCTCCTTGTGAAATACAAACCGATCGCCTCGCTGGCGATCTCGCTGCCCAACTGGATTCCAACGGCCAAGCTCAACGGCAAGGAGCTGGAAACGAACTCGTTCCTCGGGCCCTTCTTCCGCTTGACTTCATGCCCGCCCGATGTACGCTTCTCCTTCTTGTCCGCAGCGAGGAGGACCGCAAGATCCTCACACTATTATCCACGTTTCTACACGCGCCTACAGACGAGTGTGGGCAAGCACTACTTCTCTGCTCCCGCGGTGATGGGGCAGCAGAACATCGACACGGCGTTCTCCGCCATTCGACAGGCGCTTACCGCGAGCCAGAATCTGTGCTACGAGAGCATCAAGCTCTTGCTCAAGGTCCGCCTCTCCTGACCCTCCCGCCTTAAGCTTCGCAGGCCTTGTCGCCCACACAGAGGCCTCTGCTTTTGCTGACGCCGGCGTCCACCACGTAGGCCTCACCTGAGGTCAAGGAGGGCGTGCTCGAGTGGATCGGCACAATCCTCAAGCAGAACGTCGCCCGGACGCGCCTTCAGGTAATTTTCCTCCTTATTTATTTTTGTTATATATAAAAATATATTGAATAATTTATTTTGTGGATGTCCACAACCTCATCTTATATCCCCGCCTCCAACAGGCCGACCGGCGGTCGATCTCGAGCGAAGGTTTCATGCTGAACCTCTCTGCCATCTTGCTCGACTTCTGCGTTCCCTTCCTCGACCCGGCTGCCCGCAAGGTAAAAGCGCCCGCCCGCTCACTGAGAAACACCTAACGACCCAATCATTATAATGTGTGTGACACACGGCCGATACTCACCGCTATCGTGGGCGCCCGCACAGTATGAGACGATCGACCCGTCGTACCTCCTGATGTCCTCCCGCTTCGACAGCTCGGCCGACACGAAGCTCGCCGCCACCTCCGATGAAGTCAAGCAACACGTGGAGAAGCTCAAGAGCGAAGAAAAGAAGCCCTTCTCCTTCATCACCGAATGCTTCTTCCTCACGCTGCGCAGCCTTCACCTGGGTAAGTCGTAGTGAGGGCCCCCCTGGTGTTTGTTGGTTTGTTCGTTCGTTCGTGGTGTGCCGTTGGAGCATTGCGCATTCGAACTGCGCTGATGAGCATGCATTCGTGTTTGGAATGTTGTTAGGAATGCTACGCACGTTTGGGCAGTACAACGGCATTTTGAGGATAGAGATGGAGCAGAAGTCGATGCGCGATTCCTTGATCGAGCGCCAGCAGCAGGACACCGACAATCACGCCTTGCAGGCCGAGATCGCCTCTCTCCTTGAAAAGCTCAACGTGCGCTCATTCTCCCGTTTTTTTTTCTCTCTGTATTTCTATAATTCATTTTTTTTTGATTCTTTTTCCTTTGTCACGGTAGCCTCTCTGACGCTCGTTGTTGTGACCTCGCACATGCAGGCCCAGGTGAACGACATTCACCGGGACCGTCTGTGCATCGAGGCCCAACTCGCCGAGCCCACCACCCTCCGACGGACCGCCGACTTCTTCATCTTGGTGGCCTCCTGGATGAACCACCTCGTCGATCGTGACAACCACGGGTGCGCCTTTTCTCTCTCTCTCTCTCTCTCTCTCTTTCTCGCTCGCTGCCGCACTGCGAGACACCTGTCGTGACGTGTCGTTGATGTCTTGCTCTTCAGACTGCCGCTGAAGACGCCACCGCCGATTGAGATCACGGTGCTGCCCGAGTATGTGATCGAAGACGTCTGCGACTTCTTCCTCTTTATCTCTAGGTAAAGCAACCTCCACCCCCCCAATCTGGCTGTTGAGCAGTGCTGACGTGCACGCCCTCGGCATTGCGCAGGTTCATGGCCAACAAGCTCGAGGAGTTCAAGGGACTCGATGAGCTGCTCTCCTTCCTCACGCGCTTCCTCGCCAGCCCCGACTACGTCAAGAACCCCTACCTCCGCGCCAAGATCGTGCGTTTTCCCTCCGCCTCTGTTGTGCCTCGCTTTCCCGCCTCGACTTTCCCACTGCTTAACCGTTTCTCATATTTATCTGTTTATTGTTTGGTTTATTGTTTTGTCTTGTCTTTGCGCAGGTGGAGGTCGTCTTGGCGTTGACGCCCAAACAGGCCGGCAGGAGTTTGGGCGTTTTCGAAACCAACAAGCTCGCCGCGACGCACCTGGCTGCCGCGCTCATGGTCTTCTACGTCGACATCGAGTTCACCGGGCGTACGCATTTCCTATTTATTCATTTTCCCATTTTTTAAATAAATATGTTGTGGTTTTATTAAAATTGATTTATTTATGTATTTTGGCAACAGGAAGCAGCAGCTTCTACGACAAGTTCACGCATCGCTACCACATCGCGTCGCTGGTCAAGTATCTGTGGAAGATACCGGACTACCACGTCTCGATCGCGATCGCCGCCAGCGATCCCAGCACGTTCCTCAAGTTCGTGAACGCACTCATCAACGACGCCATCTTCCTGCTCGACGAATCGCTCTCCAAGCTCTCCGACATCAGAAACTACCAGATCGAGATGCAGGACCGAGCCACCTGGGCCCAGCAGGAACCCGTAATGGCCTCCCCTCCCGCTGCTATGCTGTGCATGTGCATGCACTGTTGGGCGCTAACAACCCGATCTCCTGTTGTGTGCTCTCGTTAAAACTCCTTAGGAGAGGCGAGAGGAGCGCGAGCAGCACTTCCGCAGCCTCGAGCGGCAGGTCAAGACCTACCTGTTGCTGGGCAATGAAACCATCAACATGCTGCACTACCTCACCACCGACATCGTCGACCCGTTCATGAGGTCTCCCCCTCTCCCTCCTCCTCTCCCAGTCTCGCTCGCTGTTGCCGTGGCCTTTGGTCGATCTCACTCCCATCGAACCGTCGCGTCATAGGCCTGAGCTGGTGGACCGGCTGGCGTCGATGCTCAACTACTTCCTCGACCAGCTCGCCGGGCCCAAGTGTCTCACCCTCAAGGTCAACCAGCCGGAGAAATACGGCTTCAAGCCGCGCTCGCTGCTGCGCAAGATATCGGGCGTGTACATCCACCTCGCCGCGCACTCCACCCGCACGCAGGAGCTCGCCGAGGCCGTGGCCCGCGACGGTCGCTCCTACAACGACGCCGTCTTCGTCAAGGCCGCCGCCGTGCTGCGCAAGGACGCCCTTCTCCCCGAGGTACCGCCCCTCTCCCTCGACCTCGACTTGGGCGGTGATGGTGGTGGTGGGGCCAAAATTGGCAACAATCGCTGACTGGCCGACTGGTCTCAGGACGAGGTCAAGAAGTTCGAGGCCTTTGCCGCTCTTGCTCGCGAGTCTGCCGAGCGCGCGAACGAGGCCGAGGAGAACCTGGGAGAGATCCCCGACGAGTTCCTCGGTACGGTCCCCGCTTCGTGCGTGCGCAGCCTCCAGCGCCCGTTTGTTCGCTCCGCCCATGTTTTTGCGGCAGTGAACACTTTTTTTATCGCTCCTAATTATTTTATTTTATTTTTTATTTTATTTTTTGTTGCGGTAGACCCCATTTTGCAGACGTTGATGACGGACCCGGTCATCCTCCCGACCTCGGGCAACACCATGGACCGATCCGTCATCTCGCGCCACCTGCTGTCCACTCCGTTCGATCCCTTCAACCGCAGCCCGCTTAGCCCGGACATGCTTCAGCCGAGTACGGCCATGGCACTCTCTCACCACACACCCGAATTGGGTAACTAACCTCACCTTGGGCGCAGATGTGGAACTGAAAGCGAAGATCGACGAGTTCATACGGAGCAAGCGTAAGGACCCAAAAGCGCAGGATAAAATGGACGAATGAGACGCGGCGTAGAGGTTTTCTGACGAAGAAAGCGTGTGCGATGTATGCATAAGGAGATGTAACACAGCACCGCATAGATGCACCTGGACCACCGGTAACACGAGTTGGCGCTTTTGGCCACTCAAAGCGCGCCACCAATCACGCGGTTGTTGAATGAGCTGGTGATAGGTTTGGCTAGTGCGCACTAGCCACAAAACATAAACAAGAAGACGAGCCATGGGCCGGGCGCAGACATGCTCGTGGGTGGTCGTGTTGGCTGTGGCACTCTTCGCCCAATGCGTGTCTTCCGGCTCGGCGACGTCGTAGTACGAATGTGTGGTGCGCGCCCTCCCTTCGTTTTCTGTTGTTCGCTGAACGTGGCCAGTCGATGGACGTCTTCGTGGATGCGTAGAACGAATCTTTCGCCTACTGCTCCTTCGAGACGCAACCGTGCCAAGGTAATACACTCGCCTAGCGCCAGACTCGTAACTTGTTTGTTCAGCTAGTACGTGACTCTTTCGTCAATGGTAGTGACGCCCGACACCTGGGAGGCTCTGCTGCCTGCTGGCGAGACCTACCCCAACTGGAACACGGCAATCAAGTCCGTTTTAGGTACCCACCTTCGCTTTGCTACTTCAATTCAGCACAGCGACTGTCGCCGTACCAGCGCGGGCTTACCTGGCGCTCGCAGCCAATCAAACTTCCACAAGCGCTGTTAATGCCACGTGGGTAAGCCCTCAGTCGGGTACGTCACCACCGGTCTCTCTTTGAGGGGCATGTCTGATGCTTGCCTACCTGTCAGACCCAAACCTCTACCTTGTCGGTGCCAGTAACGACAGCTCCCAATGCTACATCAATATCACCGTTGTCTACGAGAAAGGCCGGTTCCGCAGCGAAATGGGCTACTTCGAGTTCGACCCAGTCTCCAGACAGCTCAAGAACGGGACACAGCGCGCCATCTTCAACGAAGTAACTATGGATTGCCAGCCGACCACCAACACCTCCTGTCTCCCCCCCGGCGCCAGTGTGTGCGTTTCTCCTCCGCCGAATCTTCCTCGACGGCGGTCGCCCGCTGCTCACCTCTCTCTCTCTCTCTCTCGACTCGCCGAACAAAAGCACCATCGGCCCTTTTGCGGTGGGGCAGGCCATCGGGTTCTATCTTACGCGGGACATGTCCACCACAGCATGCAATCGCGCGCTGGAAACGATCTACTCGGTGGATCAGCTCAATCACCCCGACTCAACTTGGCGGACCAAGGGAGGGCGTCTCGTCGCGGCTTACCGGGTATGGCACAGCAACCCGAATGAGAGAAAAGGCGTCACAGGTTAACAGCCTTCGACTGCTGCTGCTACAGGACCCGAACACGAAGAACGTCGTTCATGCCTGGGAGGACTACCCAACCAACAACGCCGACTACGTGGATAACCTTTTTTGGCTGGCCTCTAATTGCCAGTTCAATACCTCGCTCCCCTGGTACTGAGCGTCTCGCATGACCTTCATCCACCTCGCCTTGAGAAAAGATGCACTCACGACATGGGGCCATGCAGCTACGAACAGTGCATGGATTCGTCGTATGTCCTCGACCCCGTAAAATGCGAATGCAACCCCTTGCCACCGGTCATCTACTCCAACATATCCGTAGTGGCGCCGGCCATGCCCCTGATCGTGCTCAACCGCACTGCCCCCGTGCTCAGCATCGTGCCCAAGGGTAAGCGGCAAGAGGGAGCGCCCTGTCTCCTTCTATGCAGACCGGTCTTATCACCGGTCATTCTGTGTGCGCACAGATGAAAACGGAGGGGTGCAGGAGGAGAGCACTGTGAGCCTGGGCTTGACCTTGGTCCACGAGATCGATGAACGCGACCCCACCACACCCCTGCTGGCTGCCAGCCTCGCCAACGGTTCGTTGCGCAACATCGCGCCAGTTCTTGGGTTGAGCTGACTCTCTCTCTGTGTATGTGCGTGCGTGCGTGCGTGCGTGCGTGCGTGCGTGCGTACGTGTACGTGTACGTGTACGTGTACGTGTACGTGTACGTGTACGTGTACGTGTACGTGCGTGCGTGGAATCGCAGGCGGGTGGAAGCAGGTGCCGGCCGACCCGGATCTGGGCTCTACACAGTCGTTCGTGTTTGCAGCCAAACTAGCTTTCGATGGCGCAGTCGCCGACGCAATCGTCCCGAACGGTACCACGCCGAGGCTGGAGATGCAACTGGACCTATTTGAGCGTGACACGGACATCTCGCTGGCGGGGCTGGTCAACTTCACCATCACGACCTCGTTCACCAAGCTCTCCCTCCGCATGTGGAGCTGGCCATGGACCGTTGCCGACGACCCCCACCATAGAGTGGAGGTGCGTGTGGGCATCAGCCCTCGCATCTCTAACTTGGTCTCGGCCTCCACCAACGCAGGTGCAGGCGTGACCGAGTTCACCATGAACAACGTCGAGGGTGGCGATAGGGAAACGGTACAGATCAGGCTGGTCGATGTGGTAGAGATCGACGGTGTGGTTGTGCGACAGGCCCTTCTCAGCAAAGGAACGACGGCGGAGGCGGTCAAGTTCTCGGTGGACGAGACCGAATCGATATTGGTGCTCTCTTTCGCCTACTTCAACGACACGCTCGACTACGATCCCGGTACACAGAGCTAAGATGTCCACTGCGTCGTCCCCTGCGCTTACCGACGTGCGGTGTGGGCCAGATGTGGGCGTGCTGCTGGGCGCAGCCAAGGGCGAGAGCTCGAGTTCGTCGATGTGGATTGTGGCGGTGGCGGTGGCCGTTCCCGCTGCGGTGGGCCTGGTCATCTTGTTGGTCGTCGTTGGTTCGACGGTGTTCTACCTTCGTCGCAAGCGCGCACGGCACTCCATCAACCTTAAGATGCGGCAACACTTGGACAATCAGCTCTGAGATCCTTTGGCAGGTCTATACCCACGTTGCCCAGTTGTAAGCCGTACTTTCACTCAAGTTGCTCTAAAGAGCACCAAATTACAAATCGGAGAAACGCGTGTTGCCTTCCTTTCTTGGCAAAACTAACAAAAACCAAAAAAGACAGGAAAATCGGAGACCAGGCAATAGTTGGACAAAGATCTGATGGAGGGAAGGCCGGTACGGGAGGGGACGGGATGGCCTGGTCCGGAGCATTTCGGAGAGGGCCCGCTGGCCAGTCTGCACCGCGACGTGGAGATGAAGGTGAGCCCTATCAGCGGCCGCGGCCTGTTCGCCCGCAACCTCATCCGTGCGGGCGAGGTCGTGTGGGCCGAGCGGTCGGACCCCCACGACGAGCTGCTCCTCTCGTGGTCGCAAGTCGAGTCCCTCACCGGCGACGACCGCACTCGTTTCCTCAACTTCGCCTACCAGGTTGGGTCGGACCTCTTCTCCGGCCCGCCCGACGACGTCTCCCTCATGCGCGACTACGCCCACTTCCAGAACCACTCGTACCTTCTTATTTTTCCCTTTTTATTAAAATAAATAATATTATTTATTTTAATATCTTTCTCTAAATGAATTAAATGTTGCGTGCAACGCCGTGGTCAGGTGTGATCCCAACACGTGGTTCGAGGGCGATGGGCTGATGACGGCACGTAGGGACATACAACCGGGCGAGGAGCTGACCTACGACTATTGCACATCTGACACCGTCCTGGCCATGCGCCTCAGCACCTGCCACTGCGGCACCGCACTGTGCCGAGGTAAGCGCCTTCTCGCATCCCTTTCTTCTTTCTCCCGACCAACCGTTCGCCTTTCTCTGCGGGTGTGCATTTTCTCTCGCCTGCCAGGCGGGCTCACGGGCAAGGAGTGGCAGGACCCCGAGCTGAGGCAGCGCTACCAGGACCACTGGGTGCCTTACATCCTCGACCTCATCAACAACGAGAAGCAGCAGCAGGCCAGCTCGACCGACTCTGCCGTGTGACACAAACAACAAACAAACAAACAAACAAACAAACAAACAAACAAACAAACAAACAAACAAACAAAACTTGCGGGTGCTCTCTTGTTGTTGAAGCGCTCGTGTATGTACATCAGGGTGGTTGACGGCCATTCTCAGGTGAGAACGAAGCTCGCGTTGCCGCCGGCATAGACGGCCTTCACGCGGGCGTGCGCGAGGCAGTCGATGCGAGCGGCGGAGTCGCGCATCGCCTGGTCGCCGTGGCCTAGCTTACCGTTGCAGCCCGAGCCGAAGGAGTAGACCTGGCCCTGGCCCGACACCAGCAGCACGTGGCTTCGCCCCACCGACATCTGCTCTACTGCGACGCCCCGCAACGACTCCACGCACCGCGGCTCGAACTGGTTGTCCTCCTCCGCGCCTAGGCCTTCACAGACATCAGCGTGTGTGCGTGTGTGGTGTGCGTGTGCGGTGTGTGTGGGGACACGAACCCAGTCGGCCGCTCCCGCCAGCGCCGAAGGTGAAGACCTTGCCGTCTTCGGTGAGGACGACGGAGTGGTGGTCGCCGGCTCCGATGGCCTTGGCCCGCCGCGTGGAGGTGGCGCTGGCGAAGGCGGGCACGAGGACCGGCGTCAGGGAGTACTTCTCCTTCTTGCCCCTGGAGGCGGGACGACCCCGATAGGGAAAGCGCCAGTAGAAGGGCGATGGAAAGGGGGGTGAGCTGACGATCCATGAACGCCGCACAACACGACACACGACACACGCCCAAGTGACGATGTCGATTTGGGGAGTGGGGGGGGAGGGCGGGCCGAGCTGATGTTAGATGTGAGCGCAGCGACAGGCGCGCGATGGAGGACGAGGCCCGCTACCTGATCTCGGGGATTCCCAGCTGGCCGTAGAAGCCCGAACCGAACGCGAACACCTTGCCGTCTGCCCCACACGCGCACGGTCTTGTGAGTGATACAGCCATCGAATGCAGGTGGTCGATAACCCTACCTTTGGTGAGCGCCAGCGTGTGGTATCCACCGGCTGCCACGGCCACCACGTGATGGCCCACCAGGCCTTGGATCAGCTGCGGTCGATTGATGCTCAGCTGCGCCCCGTGGCCCAGCGCGCCATACCAGCCATACCTGTTGCCTCCCACTCCCCTGTCAGCTTGAGGGAGTGATGACTGGGGCAGACAGCTGAGCAGGGCCGCGTTTACCCGAACGAGTAGACCTGGCCCTGGTCGCTAATGAGAAAGGTCTGCTTGCCGCCGGCCACGATGTCCACCACGCAGTCGAGCGTGGGCAACGAGAGCTTGCGCGGCAGAAACTCGCATAGCTCGTCGCCGTGGCCCAGCCGGCCGTGCCGACCGCAACCAAACGTGAACACCTGTGCCCGAATAGAACAGTGCGGTTCGCCGCTCGTGTGTTTGTTTGTTTCTCGGGGAGAGCAGTACCGTGCCGTGACGGTTCAACGCTATGCTGTGCTGTGGGCCTGCCGCGATCTTGACGATGTGTTGGCCCTGTAATGTGGACACTTGCCTAGTAGTAGTTGCAGACAACTTAGATGTTGTTGGTGTTACTGAGTTGATGTTGAGTGGTGGGTTGTGGGTTGTGCTACCTCGGGAAGAACTCGCATTGGCCAAATCCGTGGCCCAGCTTACCAAAGAGGCCACACCCAAAGCTGTAGACCTTGCCCGTCCGCGTGAGCACGAGCGTGTGCAGGTCCCCTGCAGCGACGCTGGCCACCTCGCCCAGCCCGACCAGGCCGCGGATGGGCCGGGGCTTGAGCTGCTCTGTCTGCAGGGAGTTACCCTGGCCCAGGCAGCCCCGCTTGTTCTGCCCAAACGAGTAGACCCGCCCACTCATCAGCTTTCGATGAAGATAGGGCTCGCCTGCAACCGCTCTCCATCGCCTGCTCCCCACACAGGGCAGCGGTAGTGGCGTCAATACAAGAGGCCATGGGCAACATAAACACGACTTACCTGCAGACAAGGGAGACCGGGTGGAGGTCCCGCAGGGACAGCAGCCCGCATCCCAGGATGTAGAGGAGGAGGTCGTCCATGATCATGGCCTCCATGTGGCATTCGCTCGTGCCGTTGCAGCTCGAGTCTTCTATGGGCGCCGTCGGCACTTCGACAGCGCGAAGCGCAGTCGCAGAGGCCTTACGTTTGGACCAGGGCGAGGGCAACGACCCCAGGCAGGAACGCTTGCGCGCCTCCCGTGCGTGGTCCTTGCTCCTCTTCCTTTCTCCCCCAACCTGGCTCACAGCCATCGCTGCCATCTCCACAGTGGTGTTCTGTTCCAAGTCGAAGCTTGGCTTCTGTGCTTCCTCTTGTGTCTGATCGCCTGGGCGGGTTGAAAGTACGGTTGTGGGGAGTACAAGGACAACCCTCAGGTGGTTGCGTGTAGGGGTGGAGTTCGCCGGGTGATGATATCGGACAGGTAGTCGAGTGTTGGACGATGGCACTCTAAGAGGCCGAGTTGAGAGGGGGGGGGGGCGACTACGACTGTTCCATTCCTGTGCTGCCCTCCTCAACAGCCGGTTGTGTGGATGCTGCCGAAATTTCAGCATCGAAACAGATACCCCTCCCTTCTTTTACCTCGGGTTCCAACCTCCTCGTGGCCTTCCTCCTCGAGTCTTAGGTTGTCATCCCCTTGTTGGCGCATACGCTTTGGTGATGCTTTCGCCTGGTGTCCTGGACTAGTTCATAAAAGGCCAATCGACACAGGTGGCGCGTCATAGCGGGCAACAGTATGTCAATGCGGCGCTGCATTCATGAGTAAGGTCAATTCAAAGTTTGGTAATGACCCCGCCTGACTAAACAATACGCCAGCCCAACCACAACGACAAGCAACAGGGCAGAAACGCCCCCAAGCCCAGCCATCACGATGATGGTCCATAGTGGAGGCTTTGTGTCAGTGTCACAGGGCTTGGGCTCTGGCGAGGGTGTAGGCCAAGGCCAGTCAATAATCCTGAACGCTTCGAAGTCCAAGTCGTCGTGTAGGGTGATCGTAGACGTTGGGCAACATGTTTCCAGCGGACAGCTGAGTGTTTGCGCAACAACGTCAGCCAAGGAGCACGATTGGTTGCTGTAGAAGCGATAGGTAAAGTTGAAGCCTTGTGTCGAACTGGCGGCAACTTCGAAAGAAAAGGCGACGAAGCTCTGGTTGTCGTAGCGTCCAGGCACAGACATGCACTGGTGGTAGTCGAGAGGCCACGTGCATAAGGAGCAGTTCAGGCAAAAAAAGCCCTTCCAGTTGGGCATTGATGATTTGCTTCCCAGCGTGGGTGACGTCAAAGTCACCTCCTGCTTGCGGCCGGCGGGACAGGGAAAGAGAGGGGATGAGGGCGCTATGATGGCGGAGTTTGGCGTGAATGCAGCTGAAGGGAAAGGGAAGAAACCTCATTGCGGGCGCCGGTGACAGAACTTGCCAAAGCAAGCACCAGCAGGCTCACCAGCAGCACAGCCAGTCGCACCATCTTTCTCAGGTCGCAGCGGAGAAGCTATCCCGGCCTCCACGATGCGGTTGGCCGACGCCGAAATTGCTGTTCAGGCAATGGTGCCTCTCGGGCATACAGGCACCTTGGTGACGACGAGGACATGCGAACGTGGCGAGCACGAGGTCAGTTCGTTTTGTTATGTTTTGATTTTTGATTTGTTTTTATTTTGTTTTTCGCACTGTGGGCTTGTAGCCGGGAGGAGAGGTCAGCTCTTCTCGTCGCCGCTGCCGCTGCCGCTTCGTGAGCCCATGTAGGGGAAGCCCCACGCCCCGAGCCGCGTCCACGTCCTCGTCACCCCGCCCATGATGCTGCTCCCGCTCACGCGCGAACCACCTGCGTCGCGGACAAAGGCGCGGCGTAGACGCAGAGTCGTCAGTGAACGGCAGCAGATGGAGAGACGTGCGGTTGGCGTCAGGAACGGTTGGTACCATCGCCACCGCTCGATGATTGCAATGGAGGCACTGGCGAGCCGACGGGTGTTGACTCGGCGGACTGGGACCGCTGCTGCGGCTGGTGCCGGGCCTGTTCGACGATGTCGGCGTCCCGCAGGTTGGCGGCAATGTTGAGCAGCATTCCAATGTCGAGCGTCGTCGGGTAGTGCTACAGAGCATTATGAGAGGGCCCGAAGCAATGGAAAAATAAAATAATAAAAATGACTTACGTCAGTGCCAATGGCCATAGCTTTCGATTAGCGGCGAGGTTTTGGTTGGAGGGGCAGGGCACCTGCAGCAGCTTCAGGTTGTCGGCAAAGCTGCCTCGCATCAGGTCATCGGCAACGGCACTGAACGATCACGAACGGTCGTGTTGCCGTGTGAGTAACGAGAAGGGGAGATGGTGGAGGAAGAGAGAGAGCGAGAGAGTATACGGCGCAGATGCGGAGGACGTACACAAGCATGGCGCAGCAGAAGTAGGACATGAACTCGAAGCGGTTCGAGTCGGAGAAGAAGGAGTCCCACAACCGGAAAATGTCTGGCAACTCAAACTCCTGCAAATTAAGGTAAGGACGAGCGCCCAAGAGAGAATTGTTTGACGAAGGGGGAAGGAGGGTGAAGGCAGCGCACCTGGGACAGCAGGAGGGTGAGCCAGCGGAAGGAGTAGAACTGCGGGTCCATCTGCTTGTCCTCCAGGTTTTGCCACAGCGCCGGGTGTTTTCGTCTCAGGAGTTCGTTCAGCTTGGCCATCGTTCCTCGCACGCCTGACCAAACGCACACGCACGCACGCACGGAGTCGGGTTAGTGGACGTCGTCGCCATCGCTGGCTGAGTGGCCAGTCCCCTCGGACGACGTACCCGTCTCCGACTTGTCGAGCGTCTTGCAAAAATTGTCCCGAATCTCGCTCATGAGGTTGGTGAAGCAGAAGAAGGCGTCGGCCTCGGCAAACTCTGCCACGGCCGTGACGCGTCAGTCCATTCGCAACCTTGCACACCGCGGCCGACGCCTCCACAAACGCGAAATAAGCGCGGTCCCCCCCCCCCCGAACCTTTCCATTCGGGATCGCAGTCGGTTGTCATGATGTAGTACAGCGGGCCCAAAATTTCGTTCATTCCTGCAGGACAGCGCACGCGTCACACAGCAGCCGATGAGCGGTTGACATGCGCGCGTGACGTGCGCCAAATGGGGGGGGGGGAGCAGAAGAAGATAGTGACGTGTGGGCACCTTGCACGTAGCCGATTCCAGGGTTGAGCTTGGCGTAGATAAATAGAATTCGTTTGATGGCGTTGTAGTGCTTCTTTCGTTCCACCTCCCCGTTGAAGAAGTGGTAGTGCGGGAATGTTCGTCGCACGTCCTTTTCCTGTGTTACGCCAGGCTCTCAGCAGCCCAAACGATCAAAAAGATATAAAATAATAAATAATAAATAATAAATAATACATAAACAAATGCGACGTACCAGTTCAAAATCGAGTTCGTTGTCCTTAAAGAACCGATTCCAGCTGCTCGTGTCCTCCGTGCTCAGTGGCTGCACGCGCGTGCATAAGAGTCGCGCTCAAGCGAAAAAAATGGCCACTCACTAACCGCCTCGCGAGAAGCGAGAACCGCTGCGGGGAGCAAGAATAGACGAGGTTGGCGAGTGGGTGAGGCGTACGTGATCGTCCTGCTTGGCCTGCTTGCCAAACTTGGACGGATCCAAAATGAGCTCCTCTTTCCACATGTCGTACAGATCCCTGGCAATGTTTCATGTTCATACGAGAGAGAGAGAGAGGAGTGAGATCTGAGTTGCACAACGATTCCAGCCATGATAACATGGGGTAGTGCGTGCAGCACCGGCTCTGCTTCAAAGACTCGGCCCACTCTTGTTTGTTGGGCGGCAGATAACCCAAAAGCAGCTGCACACGAGCAGAAACCAGGGGATGTTGAGAAAGAGGCGGGTCATGTGCGTGCGCATGACGGTACCTTCCAGTAGATAGAACGAAGGCCCTCCATGTCGGGCACGCCCTGGAAGGCAAGGGCACGAACAATGTCCATGTCGATAACGTCGTCGTCCTCTTCGAGGACCCGTCGATATTTGAGAGATCTGCCGGTGGCCACCCATAAGTCACTACGATTCGAGCAAGATTGACTGAGTAAATTAAATAAACAAAAATACCAAATCAAATCAATCCATCTGCACTCACTCAACCTACCTCTCCATAAGCGCGTTCTTACGAATGTTACTGGGTGAAGGCATTTCACCATCTGCCGTGGTGGCTTCCTCCTCCTCTTGCTCCTGCGGGGCCGTAGGGGTGCCGGCAGTGTTTTCTTTGGCGATGTTGTTCTCAATTCGCTCTCGGTTTACCTCCTGCAGCATGTGTATAACTTGGTCCTCTGCAACGTCCGCAGCTGCCTCGCCATCCTTCACAATCGTGGCAGGCTCCTCTTCTTTCGCCCCCTGCACTGGTGTATCCTCGATGGTTTCGCTCATTTCCCAACGTAGATCTCAGAAACCGTCGTGCTCTCGCTTCTCCTTCGCTGTAGCGTTGTTCTCAATCGTATTCTCTCCCTTCCTGCACGTGCTTCTTGCAATCAACCAAATGTCCTCCTTGTCGAGTTGAGCAGTTGTACTGGTTTTGGCGCCGAGGAGTTTCCCCAGGTGCACGGTGTCGACAACACGGTTGAAGGGCGTTCGACGAAAGCCAGGTAGAAGCGAGGTCGCTATTGTTATTCCCTTTGTTGTTACCTCACCCTCGAGCTTGTTCGCTTCTGCGCGCAGCCCCATAGCACCACATACAACAGGAAAATGATGGCAGCTGTCACGTGGCTGTGGTCGTGCTCGTGGCTTGGCTCTGTAGTGTTGACGTTCGGTGTGTCTTGTGTGCTTCTCATCTCCGTGTCGCTGTGCGTTTTACTTACAACGGCTTGGGGACCATGCACACGAGGCACGACGTGCTGCACACCACGAAACCGCGTGCATCAGCAAAGACCAGCTCATCGGCCATCCCAACGAACGCGAGTACGGGGCGTACCTGGTGGTGGGGTTGAGTTTTGTACAGCAAGCGCAAGTCCAGCCCTCCTCGATGGCCTTCGGAGCCGCGGGGCGGGGCACCATGCACACGCTGCAGGTAGTGTTGCTCTCGGGGTTGACCTGTATAACACACACACACACACACACACACACACACACACACACACACACACACACACACACACACACACACACATGAGAGAGAGATTTGGGTGAGCACGATGCACAACAGCAAGGCAACAGCATTGGAGGAAGGAGAGGGTCTCACCTCAGTGCAGCAGTTGCACGTCCATGTAGCGGCGTCCTCCTTCTTCTCACCCTTGCTCTCCTCAGTCTTCTCGCTGTCGGTCTTGGCCGGAGCGCCAAAGAAGAAGCCGGTGGCGGGCGCCTGTCGCGATCGAGAAGAATACGGTCAGTCACACGGCACACACGGACACAGGGCACACGTGAGAGCGGCGCATCGCGTACAGTCGAATCCGTGGTCGTGCTCGACGAGCCGAAAACGAAACCGCCCGTGGTAGCGGAAGAGGTCGCCGGCAGACCAAAGCTGAACTGAGAAACAGTGATCTGTGCATTCATGAAAGAAGCAAGATAGACGTCAGCACCGAACGGTCGCATCTCTTGAGAAGGCCGTGAAGTTGGCCAAACAACGAAGTACATACGTTCTCGGGGGTCTTGCCAAAGTCGACGGTCTTGGCGGGCGTGGCTGCATTGCGTGGCGTAGGCGCATTAGCATGTGAGCAGCGCCCTGGTCATCAGAGCAAAGCCAGAGAAGGGACGGGCAGTACCTGGCTTGTCCGTCTTCTCTTCGGCTTCCTTCTCGGTGGGCTTCTTTTCGGCCTCCTCCTTCTTCTCCGCTGACTCTTCCTCTGCTCCCTTCTTCTCTCCCTCTGCCTTGCCCTCCTCCTCCTTCTTCTCAGCTGACTCTTCCTCTCCTTGCTCCTTGTCCGCCTTGGGCTCCTCCTTCTTGGGCTCCTCTGTGGTCACTGCCGGAGTGGCGGCGGTGGCAGCGAAGTTGAAGACGGGGGCCGGTGCCGACGACGCCGTCGCTTCGGGGGCAGCGCCTCGTCTTCTGCCCACGCGCACAAAGCTGCAAGCCAAGGCCAAGTCACTATCTGAGCGGCAAGTGTCAAGGAATGGATTAGCAGGCTGATGGGACAGTGTACCGCCTCTTGCTGAGCTCTTCGGTGGTTGCGACTTGAATTCCATTCCCTTCAATCTGTTACGCCGGAAGATTGTACTGTTTAATCGGACGGCACTGTGACGCGTCGAGATCGCGAAGAAAGATTGATTGTACCACAGGTTCATCGCGGTCATCCAAGCCGGCCTCTACCTCCTCCCTTCGCCACTGCTTCTCCGCCCTGCGCTTCTTGTTTCCGTCCTCTGATGAACCAAATTCCATCACACAATTGAGTAATTCAGGAGCCGTCGCGTTTTGAGATAAAATCATCTCAACTCAATCTGCCTCATACCTTCCATTGTGTTGGTGTGTGTTGTTCTTTGGTGATTAGTGAGATGGGGTGAGGAGTGAAAAAAAAAAGGTTTTTTGCCATTTCGCGCCAAAATAAACCGCAGCGTGGAATTCGCGCTCTTTGGGCACCAGCACAAGTCGCTCTACGCGGTAGACGTGGAGGTAGACGGTTCACGAGCCTGCAGTGTTTCTACTTTGTACAGGCTTTGGAGGGCGGTGAGTACGCGAGGAGGGATGGGCGTGGGTCGTTGCGTTGACCGCTCGACAAAGACGTGCACGAAGTAGCCCAGCGCGGCGACCTCGTAGGAACCCTCGGCAAAGATGCCCACCTCATAGCACACGCCTCGGAGGTCAACGCAAAGATGAGGACCGGAGGGAGTCAATGCAGGGCAGGAAGGGGCGAGTACTGGTTCGACCAAGCTTCTTCACGCGCAGGCCGCACTCAACTATGTCGGGAAAGGCCACGCTGCGCTTGAACGTGCAGCCGCTCTCCACGCAGTAGCCCACCGTTTCAGCTGCCAGGGGCGAAGGGACAGAGCGCCGGTAGGTGAGTATTCCCCACTACTTTACCGCAGTAGCAACGGTGTGTGTGAGTGGAGCGCCACCTTGCGTTGGAACGAAGCCGGCCTTGTGGATGAGGAAGTGGTTGATGGTTGTGTCCATCCAGGCGTAGTACACCACGTTGTTCACGTGCCCGTACCTGTCCCCATCCCCCTCCGCTTGAGGATGACATGTCTCACTGGCAGAGGCGTTGGCCTGCTGAGCTTCAGACAAAGGAAGGCGAGGCACACGTGACGCTACATGTCGTTATCGCCCCAGCGGGTGGGCACCCGGTGGAAGTGACCGAAGTGGGCACGGCCAGTTTTTCCATCATTTTCGTTTTCCTTCATTTTGGCCTGGCTCAAAGCGTGGTGAGGGAGCACCCTACCCCCTGGTCCGTCCGAGAGAGGGTGAAGATGGCCACAAATGATATCTAATCTGCGGTGCATCGAGCAAGTTTTTTTACTTTTTTTTGTGGTTTTCTTTTGCTCTGTGTGAATTTTTAACCGAAGCAAGTTTTTGTGGACAAGCCCCAACACACGAGCCACAAGATTGAGTCGAAGCAGTACAACCAGTACATTGCCATTTTTTACCTTCGTTGCATGATTGAGGAGGTTGAGAGAAAGGAAGGAAAGGATGGATAACCCCAACCACTTGATGAACAGCCAAGATCTGCTCGATTTTTTCGACTTGTACTCCCCCCGTTATTTAATTGCTATTTTTCCATTTGAGTTATTATTGTTGCCTTTACCTGTTCCTCTTTTCCACAATTGACCCAACGCTTAATTTAGACCGGGAAATGAGCTGATGAGCCTGAGCCAGAGCACCGCCTCCACGCTCTTCTCGTTTGAGAGCGACGGCGGCCTGTCTGGTGGGGGCGGTGACTCCTCCTTCCGTCCGTTCCCGCGCGAGCCTGCCCTCTCTCGCTCTGGCTCGCCGCCCATGGCCTCGAGCCCGATCGCCTACCAGCCGCAGCAGCACGGCATGGTGACGATGCACAGCAGCGACTACGCCCACCTGGACAGTCTCAACACGTCGAGCGAGGGCCTCGAGATGATGATCGGCGACAACAACAACAACAATCATAGCAGCAACTACGAGACCTGCTTCGGGCTCGGGGACGACGACGGCGCGAGCCTGCTCGAGCAGCTGGGCGCCGGCAGCCTGGCCGAGGTCAAGCTCGAGGTGGAGGGCCTCACGCCGCCCACCATGCCCACCATCTTCGAGATTGAGGGCAGCGCCATGAAGAAGCGCAAGCACGAGCCCGCGCTCTACTCCATGCAGACGCCCTCGCCCGCGTCCTCGTCCTCGGCCATGTCCTCGCCGCTGTCCTCCTCCTCCTCAGCCGACCCACCACGCCTCTACGCCCAACCCATGCCCGCGCCCCGCCCCGCCGCGCACTCGTTCGAGGCCGGCGCGCCCACGCTGCAGTCCACCGCGGCCGCCACGGCCATGGCGCTCTTCCCGACCTCGTCGTCGTCGTCATCGTCGGGCCTCACGCAGCTGCCCATGGTCAACCCGGCGCACCAGCAGCTGCTGCAGGTCCACCAGCTGCAGCAGCAGCACAAGGAGCAGCTCGACAAGATGCGCCACGTCCAGCGGCAGCTGATGCACCAGCCCGAGATGAACGTCTACAAGCAGATCGACGCCGAGCAGAAGCAGCTCAAGCAGAAGCTCGAGGAGGAGCTGCAGTACCTCCACAAGATCAACCGAACGTACGTCCTCGAGCCGCAGGACCTCCACAAGTACACCTTCCTGCGGCAGGAGCTCGAACTTCAGCTGCAGCAGCTCGAGCTCTTCATGCGCGAACTGCAACTCCTCCTTCAGCCTCCCGCTCCTCGTTGGTACTGTCTTGTGTGTGTGTGTGTGTGTGTGTGTGTGTGTGTGTGTGTGTGTGTGTGTGTGTGTGTGCATTGTGTGTGTGATGTTGTGTGTGTGATGTTGTGTGTGTTTGATGTGTTTGATGTGTATTCGTAGATTTTCGACTTACTCTCGATTTCTGGTCATTTCCTGGAAATTACAAGTATCGCCGCGTTGGCCATTCTGAGGCAACCCTTCCCGATGGTGATCACCAAGAGCAAGGAGCTCTCCGAGCAGAACCTACAGGTGCAGCTCTTCACCGGCTCAGCGGTGGACATCACCAACTACGGCTCCGTCCGAGCCTCCATGGTACGCCGCGTGTCCCTCTCCTCTCCTCTCCTCTCCTCTCCTCTCCTCTCTCGACCTCCATCGGCTGGCTGACATCCGCGTCGCACGTGTGCGCGTGTTCAGATCATCGATTCTCACCAGGTCAAGGGCGAGGACGTGGAGAAGGCCCTCGGCGCCTGCCTCCAGTCGCTCGATCCGGTCACGCACATCGCGCAGTTCCCTCTCAAGTTCAACATGGGCACCCGGAAGAGCTCCGTGACCATCAAATTCTCCATGCAGCTTCAGGTACGGGTGGCCTCACCCCGCGGCGTTAGAGTTTCGAAACTGTTTTAAAACTATTTTATGTTTTTAAATTTAAATTTTACTTCTTATTAATTTACATTTATTAATTGTAATTAAAAAATATGAATTTAATTGCGGCGCAGGTCGGTCACGGCGAGAATGCGATAGCGGCCACCGTGGAGAGCGAGATGTCGCGACATTTTGTGGTGATCACCAACGAGATCCAGTGGCAGGGCTCCGCCGGGTCGCTCCTCAAGCGCGACGCCTTTGATGGGCAGGTACCTGCTCCCTCTCCCTCCGGAGGACCGGTCATCAGGCAAACGCACGTTGGCTGACCGCTGCGGCGGTGGCGCCACTCCAGCTGGAGATCACGTGGCCGCAGTTCGCCAACGCGCTCCAGCGACACGTGTTGAAGGCGACCAAGCAGGACCCTGTTCGACCGGCGCGCTGCATGTCCGGCTACGACCTCAAGTACATGCGAGCAAAGTTCTTTGGTAAACGTTGCCCCGCTTCACGTTCGTTGTTGTGTCCGAGTGAGGGAGAGGGAGAGGGAGAGGGGGGGAGGGCTCGCTCTCACGCGCCGCAACACGACGTTGGTGGGAGGGGTGATGTGCAGGCGGGAAGGAGATGATATCACAAAAGGACTTTGATGCGTTCTGGACGTGGTTCGGCAAGAACCTCCAAATCCTGCGCTACCAGCGCCACATTGCCAGCCTCTGGCAACAGGGGTGCGCCAATCGCTCGCTCTCTCTCTCTCTCTCTCTCACTCTCGATCTCTCTGCTGTCTCTGTACTATCTCTTTCTCACCTTCACCGCTGGCGTCGTGTGGTCGTGTGGTCGTGAAGGCTGATCTATGGCTTCCTGACGAGGGTCGATGTAAATAACGCGCTGACTGGCCAAGAGCCCGGCACATTCCTACTGCGGTATGACATGAGACTGAACATCACGTTTTATGTGGCCGCCCGTCTCTCCCTGGCGCTCCCTGGTGCTCACTGGCCCACGTCGATCTCGCAGGTTTTCGGAGCGGCACTCGGGTCAGTTCGCCATCGCCTACGTGGGCATGGAGAAGCCACACAAGATCAAACACTACCTCGTTCAAAAGTCTGACACCGCCGGTACGCCCGACGATAAAAATCAAATAGTAATCAAATAATAATAATAATAAACTAAATCAATAACAATAAAAATAATAAAAACTGACCAATCGATTGGGATGTGCAGGTGCGAAGAAGACGTTGCCGGACTTCTTGGGCGAGTGTCCGCAGTTCCGTTTCCTGCTGCAGCTGTCGACGAACCCCACGACGGGCGAGGCCGTCTTCAGGAAGTTGCAGAAGGATGTCTGCCTCAAGCCCTTCTACTCCAAGCGTGACCCGCCGCCGAGTGGCAGCGGCTACGACCCCCTCTGAGCCACATCTGCGGGGTGGTGGCCCAGGCTCCAGGCTCCGCGGCCATGGCGCAAGCAGGATTGTCGCGAACTACATGCGCGTAAGAGCGGTTTGCTCTTCACTTGTCGCCATGCCACGCCATTCGATGCTTTTAGTCGTATTATCGTGTGAGGTTCTTCTGCTGGGCGTCAAGATCTGCGCCACGCGTAAGCGAGCCGACATTGGGAGGGTGGTGGTCTCTTCCACGCGTGCCAGAGTTTGCAGTGGGGTTTCTTACTACTTTATTGTTGCTTGCTGTCTTGTTCTCAATTACAAATTAATTTAAATATTGTAGTCTACGTTGATGAGGACGCCCTTAATGTTGGAATCCCACGGATTGTAGTCGCTCACGTACATCAAGCTCGACACACCTTTTCTGCTGAGGGAAGCGGAGATGGGACTTGACGAGCCTGCGACGTAGCTGACACTAACGGTGATCTCCTCTGTGAGAGACAAGGAATCATCATCTCAGTGTGATCGCCATTCATTGCCAGGACTATGGGCAAGCATACGGTTGGTCGTGCTCTGGATGGTGAAGGTGGCTGTCCACCAGCTACTAGGTTGCTTGCCAGAGTACGGACCCACACGACAAGCAAATCCTGGAGCGCCCACCATCATCACTATGAGGTTGTGGCTCCAACTTTGCAGGCCCAAACAACAGGGTGACTTACCACCAGAACCAAAGATTTGCGGGAAGGGTGTCTTGACTTCTATGTTAACAGTACTATTTGCACTTGTCAACTTCCAGGGGCGGTCCAGGGGATCTACATGTTTGGGGGAGGGACACTTGGTAAGGGGATCAGGTGGAGGGGATAGAGGGCCACAAACCTGCATTGTGGAGCACAATGAGCGCTTCGGAGTAGGTGATGTTGGCACTGCCATGGACAGCCTTGGTCACGGTGGCCAAGGGGAGGATGGAGGCATTGGCGAGGGCCACCACACAGAGGAGGAGCGTGGCCACAAATACGGTAGTGCGAGAGTTCATTGTGCTGCTGTTAGAGAGGGTGATGGTAGAATACCAGTCAAGTCTTCTCTTATATCTTCCCCCAGCCCCGATAGATTTTACCGAACAGACGCGGTGCTCACGATGTCTTTGCGGCCCCGATAGATCTTACCAAACAGACGTCCTCGCTATCCTTTTAAAGAGTTCTAAGAGGAAGCCTGCCTACGGACCGCCTTCTCAGGTCAACGGAAAACATAATAATAATAAAAAAACCAGGTCTCCGCCTGGAAGTCGGGAAAGGTCTGCGACCCGGTTGTGTGGGGTACCAGAATGTATTTGTTATGAATAAATGGTGTGGCGATTCTGGCGTAGCGCCTCACCACCTCTGGGCCTTTTCACCAGCATCAGCACAGGCCTCCGAGGCGGCGCCCCCTCTGCATTGGCCAGCTTCCTTGTCTTGTTGATGACAACAATTATAATTAAAAAAACAAACATTGGTTGGATCGCGGTCACGCCCTGCTGCTAGAGGCCGACGACGGCAAAGGCTACGTCAGCTTCGTTGAAGGAAGGGACAATCCTCGAAAATGGCCGATGCCTTCAGCGCCAAGGGACCCAGCGTTTGGTCATCCTCCACCTGTGGGCACATGAGTAAGACGTCTGCACAAATAGGCCAATCTCACGAGTTTACCTTGATGAGGCCCAGCAAAAACGACGAGAGCTCGCTTCGTCGGTGGATGTGCTGCGGGTATTCGCTGTTGGTGAGCAGGAAGTGCAGCACCTCGAGGTACATGCCCGCCAGCTGTTGTTAGGACAAAGACAAGCCGTACGGGCTCCCACGACGTCAGTTCTCTTTCTCTCTCTCTCTCTCTGTGTGTGTGACGCGCGTGTAGGAGTGTGGCAGAGGGCGACCTTGGTGTCTGAGGTATCGGTGATCTCGCGCATGATGATCTCCACGAGGACCTTCAGGTCGTTCGGGAAGAAGAAGTCCTTAGCCGTGACCGGATTGGAGAACAGGTCGCGCAGCAGCTTGACCAACGGCGGGATCACCTCGCGCACCTCTGATCACACACAAACCACATATGAGCGACACACACACACACACACACACACACACACACACACACACACACACACACACACACACACACAAGATCGGCGTGTGTGGGAAGGGGCAACGCGCACCGCGGTTGAACGCGATGATAAAGGTCTGGCCCAGGTCGCCGAGGTCCTGGCCGTTGATGGCGGCCAGCCGAGCGACCACCGGGTTGTGTGCAGACTCGGCCGAGTCGAATTGGAGGTTGATCGACACCTGCGAAAATCGGTGAAGGTGAACGGTGATTCGTTGACGCCCAGTAGGGAGCTGCGTTCGGTTGCCGCCGAGCAAGGGACGGGGGAGAACGCACGAGCGCCATGAGGGCGGCATCGTGGATGGCCTTGAGGGCGTTGCCTTGGAGCCCGTCGTCTTCGTACGTGATGATCGCCACCACTCGGTCCACCAGGTCGCCGGTGAGTTGCGCTGCGTGCGCATCACCCCCCCCCCAAACATCAAACCCCACCAACGCACGAGTTGATACGTTAGCAATGGGTCAGACCGTGTCTGCCGTTTTGACTGCTGCGCTACCTTTGGCGGCGGCGGACAGCCTGGACGGAGGCGAGCAGATACGGGACAGAACAGTCAAGTCGTAAAAGAGGCGCTCGGGATCATCTGCACGTTGCCCACCAAACAAACAATTCATTATAAATTATTATTTATTTGTTTATTTATTTTGTGTCAAATATATATTAAATAATAATAACAATAATAATCATAATAATAATAAAATAAGAATTGGCACATACCTCGCACGGTGAGGTCGGGGGTGAGCCATGAGGCCAGAGACCGCGCGACCTCGGGGAAGACGGCCGGGTGGCGCTGGCCTACGAGCAGCATGGCCCGAATGGAATCGACCTGCATGTCGCGTCGCTCGGCGTCGGTCAGCGTGCCCTCGGGCGGCTCCTCCTCGTACTCCTGCCCGTACTCGTCGACCAGGACCTGTCGCGGCGCCTGCCGCTCGCGGTGCAGCTCGGCCAGCCGTCGGGTGAGGTAGGTCAGCGCGCGGTAGCCGTCGCTCGCGATGCCATCGGCGCACGACTCGCCGGCGTCGTCGCGCTCGAGCTCGCGCACCATCGCCTGGACGCCTTCGGGGTAGGCCAGCTGGACCTGCTCGCCGGCTGAGGCCAGCGCCAGCTCAAAGCCCAGATGGTCGACCTCCTCCTCGTAGTCATCCTGGCTGGCCGATGGCGGCGGCGGCTGCCCCCGCTCGTCGTCGTGCGGAGTAGCCGCAAACTCATCGCCGTCGACGCTCGGCACGGGCGGCGGCACGTCGTCGCTCTCGCGTCGGTTGGCCTCGATGCAGGCCTGCAGCTGCTGGTTCTCGTTCTCGAGCTGCTCGCACTGCTCCTGGCTCAGCCGCAGCATCTCGACCAGCCGCCACTTGGGCACGCGACGCAGGTCCTGGCCGTAGTGGTCCAGGTAGCTCTTGCCGTCGTCCTCCCCGCCTTCGTCCAGGGCCTCGTCCTCGTCTGCTCGTGCCACGCGAAGGGGCTGCGGCTGAGTTGGCGTGGGAGAGGAGTGGGCATAGGGATACCCCTGGCATTGTTGCTGTAGGCTCAGATGGTCGAGTTGCTCGGCGAGATTCAGTCCCCCCACCGCGTAATTGGGAGGAGGCTGTTGCTGTGGATAGTGAGGATACGCATAACCCGCGGACAACTGCGCACCACCGTGCTGCTGGCCGTAGGCGTTGCCTATGTACGGCGGGTACCCTGGCCCGCTCATCTTGATAATCAATCTAATTCGCAAGAAAATATGCAGGAAATTATAAGAAATCATTTTGTACGATTTCTTAGAACAGTTTCTCTGTATGATTATCATTTATTTCAGTTGTTGTAGAGAGGCAAAATGAAGAGGGGCGGGGGAAGGAAGGCACGGTCTGCACAGTTATTTCCTCCTTTGCACGTCATCAATTCCTTTGGCGACTCGGTTTCGTCTTCGGTCTCATCATCTTCCTCTCGTGCCGGTTTCAATCATGGAAACACCACCCCCACACGAACCGGTTCTTCCTCAACCACCCCTTCGAAGCGACGCGCCTCTCCTCCCCCGCCGACGTCCGCCTCTGCTCGTCGTGAGGTAATCACGTTGGACGACGCGTCGTCGCCCACCAGCCAGGACTCTATCGAGTCGTCTTCATCGTCTGCCGCCTCTACAACGTCTATCATGACCAAGGCCGCGTCCTCCTCTGCACATCGGAGACGGCACTCGGCCACGACGAGCTTCGTCATTCCCAAGCCGGCAGCCGCCGGTGGAGCAGCCACGACGAGCTCTACACGTACGTCCTCCTCGCCGCCGCTCCCTCTCCAGCCGCCCGAGGAGGACGACATCTGCAGCTCGTCAGGCGACGACGAGGGCGAGCGACGGCGTCTCACGAAGGCAGCACCCAGGCCGAGGCGCCCAAGCGACACCGAGAACGGCACGAAAGCTAAGGCCAAGGAGAGCCGAGTCACCACCAAGTCGACCAAGGCCAAGAAGAAGGCGTCAGCGCCGGCGTCTGAAACGGGGACAGCGCAGGAACGGCCGGCGCCGGGCCTGCCTCCGCGCGGCTCGGTGTTCTACGTCGCTGCCTCCGAATCGATCACGTCGTGCTCCCTCACGCCTTCTCTGCCGCCGCCGCCGCAGCCACACCATCACCAGCATTTGATCTCGTCGCCGTCGCCGAGCCATCACGCGGTGTCCACGTCGTCGTCCTTTCCGCCGTCGGCCCACGCCTTGCTGATGCCCTCCCCTTCGCGTAGCGGCGGCGTCGGGCGGGGAGGGCACGGCTTCGCCGACAGCGGGTCGAGCTACCTGTGGACCAACGCCGACTCCATGGAAAGCGACTCCTATCGACTGTTCCCCGAGAAGGACAAGGAACACGAAGACGAGGACGAGGACGAGGACAATGAAGCAGAGGAGACCGAAGGGGACAGGTTCGCCGACGACCACATCGGGAATGAAGACGACGACGAAGAGGAGGAGATCACACAGATCAGGGTCCCCGCTACTGCGACGACGACGACTACAGCGACTACAACAGCGGCCGAGACAACGAACACCGACAAGCAAAGGGAGCACGACTACGAGGCCGACACTGAGCGCATAGCCCGCGGCGGCGACGTGCTGAGGGACGATGTGGAGGAGAGCGAACCGATCGTACGGGAAAAGGACCAGATAGAAGACGACGACGACGATGCGAGCGATGGGGCAGACCAAGCCAGCAGCGGAGGCAGTTGGAAGGTCATGTTCGCCAAGGGGAAGGGCAAGACGAACGAGACAGCCAATGAGGCGTGGGAGAGCCCCGAGTGGGTGGACGAACGCGAGACCGAGCCCAACCCGCCGCCAACGAAGGAAAAGCTTGAGAAAAAGACGAAGAAAACAAACAAGGGGAAGGGGCAGCGAAGCAGCGACGAAGGGGAGGAGGACGGAGCGACACGGCAGGACATCTTTCCCCGTGCCCGCCGACCAACTGCTGACCGTAGCGGCAAAGGCGCCCAGCAGGTCAGCAATGCAAAGAAGGCGCCTATGGCAAGTGACGCGAGGCGGGCAAGCGCCGGCAAGGCCGCGGCGGGAGGACGCGTGGCCAAGTCATCGCCAACCGTGCGCAAGCGAGAGGCCGACGAGTCGATCAAGGTAAACACCGAGGATGAGGACTTCACGCTGCGTTCAATCACCGGCGTGCCGAGCCGTCGGGACCCGAAGAAGAGCCCCGCGGCGACGCTCGCCGTGCCTGCCGACGACTCTGTGCCTTGGCCCGAGCCTGCGTCGCTCGACCTTTCCTCCATCACCACTGCCTCTGGTACGTGTCTCCCATCCTTACCTACGCGTTGCGGCACACAGATCGGCGTCTAACGGTAGAGCATGTGCAGCTTCAGCAGCGAAGGTGTCGCCACGGAGATCGACAACACCGGTGGGTCGACGGCGACGGGCGGCGTCGACAGAAAAGAAGTCGCCCACAGAACCGCAGCCGCCGCAGCAGAGCAAGCCCGCGGTGGCTCCCCCGGTGGCGCGACCCAAGCCGTCGCCACAGCTCTCGGTCGTCAAGGTGCCGCCCTCGCCTCAGCCCAGTGCCAAGATCGTGCCACGAGCCACAGCGAGTGGACTCGGCACTTCGGTCAAGTCAACCTCGTCTACCTCTGCGCCCAAGTCGACCACAACTCCTGCGGCCAAGCCGGGGACCATCACGGCCTACATGACCCCGCAGAGGGCCGGCGGCGCCGCAGCCCGCAAGCCGGCGACGTCGGCGAGTGAGAAGAAGCGGCGATGGGTGGTCATCTCCGACGAGAGCGATGCGTCTGATCAGGAGAACAACGCCGAAGATGAGGAGCCCGCGTCACCGTATCGTGTCACCTCCATATTCTCCTCATTCCTTCACCGTGGCAGGCCAGCACCCGCTGCGCCTGTCGCCCCGCCACCAGCGCCCACGGTCGTCGTGCCGCCGTCATCGACGACCGCCACCACGACGGCGACCGCTGTCGACAAGAAGAACGCGACGGCGATCGGCGCTGAGCTCAAGGGCGACCAGCGGACGGCGCCAGTTTTGCTCAACATGGTGACGGAAGAGGAGGAGAGCGAGGACGCCGACGCGCAACCGACGAGGCAGCCCAACAAGAAGAGGCGAAGAAAGAGCGAAGACGATGGGGGCGCCGACAAAGAACGAAAGCGAGAGCCGACCGGGGAGGAGTTCTGTCTGTCGATGGAGCTCTTCTCCTTGCCCTACGACGACGCCGAGTCTGCCGCGGCTGACGCGGAGACGCCGGTGGTGCCCGCTCTCAACCGCGAGCCGGTTCGGCGGAGCCCCGACAAGCCCAGCCAGCCGCAGGACGACGCTTCGTTCGACCCACTGACGAATTGGTCCAGCATGGCCACGTCTGCGAGAGCCGCAACCCACCAGGGACAAGCGGGCAACGGAGCCAGCAGCAGCAGCAGTGGAAGCGCCAAGAGGCTTCTGGATCACGACGAGGACGCCTCCGTCGACCCACTCCGTTCCAGCAGTTCGTCGTTGCACGCCGCGGGTATGTGGAGCCGCCCCTCGCCTTCGCATGTTGGCTTCACATGTGCTCACCGGTTTCTCACTCGCGGTGCAGGACCTGTGGTCGAGGAGGAGGAGTACCCTCTGGCGAGCGCGCAGTTCGACTATAGCCAGACGCAGTGCGACGAGGCCAGGCCTGTCGCCGGCGTGGAGACGGCAGCGCCCGACAGCGCACGCGGCGGGCATGGGGCCGTGGAGCCGAGCAGCGCGCTTGGTCTCGACTCGGATAGCAGCGAAGATGACGACGACGACGGCTTGTCGGAAGTCAAGGAAGCAGACGCGGCGCAGGACACGGCGAGTCTCGACTCGCACTCCTTCCCCGACATCGCTTGGAGCATGCTGGCTTCCATCGACCCGTTCGCATCGCAACTGATCGGCACCGACACGCAAGCCCCATTCAGCGCCGACCCCGCCGCAGACGACGCCGAAGAGAACGAAAGCGAAAGCGAACGCGAAAATGAAAACGAAAACGAAAGCGAAAACGACGGAGGCGATGGGTTGGCCGCAGGGGCAAGGGACTGCCAGTCGCAACGGATTGAACTCGACGAGGATGAGGAGCATGAAGATGACGAGGACGAGGGTGGGAATGAGGCATATAAAGAGGAGGAGGAGGAAGAAGAAGATAAAGAGGACAAGCGAAGCGCGATCTATGTTACGCCACCAAAGCGAAAGGCGAGGGAGGAGAGGCCAAAAAAGAAGAGGAAGAATGACAAGAGGAGGCGACGAGTGCAGGGCGAGGAGGCAGAGGATGATGAGGTGGGGAGCGTGGAACAGCCGTCTGCGAAGGTGGGGAGCGTGAATTTCAAGTTCAGGCTCGGGGCACAACCGAGCACGGAGAGGCCCACCGACAAGCTGCAGTGGCGGCTCAACACCTCCACCTCCACCACCACCTCCACCACGAGGGCCGATCTGCAAGGACGGCCGAGGTTCGGTGGACGCGACGACGCAAAGGGAAGTGAAGAAGACGAAACGGACGCCTCAATCAGGGACACCATTGAGGACATCGATCACGAAGAAGAACCGAGGCGGGGTACACTACATCTCTTTGTTGTCTCTCTCTAGCTTCTTCAGGTGGGGGCTGATTGGTCGTATGACCGCAACGCAGAGCACGCGGAGGCCGTCGACGAGTCTCCGGCGCGGCGTTTCTTCTCGATCTTCAACCGACACAGCAAGCAGAAGTCGGACACCGTCACCGATCTCGACGCCGATGCGGGCGAGCCGCTCACGCTATCGCAGCCGGGCGATCCCGTGCTCGTGCAGGTCGGTGAAACGAGTGGCCCCGTTCATTTGGGGGGGGGGGTTAGGTCTTCATTGGCGCGCGCTCACAGGGGCAATGCCGCGTTGATGTGGGCATGCGTGGCCGACGTGCCAACAGGTACCGGGATGCATCAACGCCAAGCTCTACGACTATCAGCGCGACGGCGTTCGTTTCCTGTACGAGCTGTACCGGAAAAACAAAGGAGGCATCCTTGGCGACGACATGGGTACCACACACACACACACACACACACACACACACACACACACACACACACACACACACACACACAAACGCACGCACGCACGCAACGCACACGCCCTGTTAGGAGAACTTAATGGTGCCTGGCATTAGGTTTGGGCAAAACTGTACAAACGACCGCCTTTCTGGCGGCAATCATGCTCAAGAATAACGCAGCGCCCAAGCACCAGAAGGCAGAGCGCCCTCAGGTGGCCGCCATCGCTCGCGCCCTGATTGTGGGCCCTGCGTCAATCCTCGACCAATGGAAGGCCGAACTCCAACGGGTGTGCGCCCTTTGGCCATGTGAACCGTGTGTGTGTGTGTGTGTGTGTGTGTGTGTGTGTGTGTGTGTGTGTGTGTGTGTGTGTGTGTGTTAAGATGCGGTTGGCCGTGGCAGTGGACGTGCAACTGCCCGGGCGGCAAGATCAAGGTGGACGTGTACAGGGGCAAGCAGCGAGACAAGTTCCTCGCAGGGATCAACAACGGATGGCTCGAGGCTCTTCTGGTCAGCTACGAAACCCTGCGCATGGACTTCTTTCTGCTCAACGCCGTTGATTGGTCGTGCGTCATCTTTGACGAGGTGCATCGACTCAAACGTGCGCGTGCCGTCGTCCTGCGGGGGGTCTCCATTTTCTTTCCCTCATATCTGTGAACTCTCCACACACACACACGCGCGCGCACACACACACACACACACACACACACACACACACACACACACACACACACACACACACACAACAGAAAATCGATCCAAGCTGACGACGATGTGCATGGATTTGAATACCCGCCGTCGCTTCGGTACTGCGCTGGTCTCCCGTTGCTAGTTTTTTGGAGGACTTGCGCTCACCACGACGTGTTTACCCTTGTGTGCGCGCGTGTGCGTGGGCGCATATCACATTATCATGTCCACGCATCAGGATTGACGGGCACGGTGATGCAAAGTACGCCTCTCCCCCGCTCCTGGTTCAGTGCTTCCAAGACGATCACTGATTCGCGTGCGTCGATATCGGCTGGCAGATAACTTTGTGGAGTTGTGGACGCTGCTAAATTGGGCCGAGCCGGGATGCCTGGGCTCGCTCGACCACGTCCGCGAAGCGTACACGCGCGCCTTCCTCGCGCCCTATCGTTGTGTGCTACAAATTCGCTTATGGTTGCTGCCGTGCTCTGCGTGTGCATCGTCAGGTATATCAACCCCATCATGCACGGACAGCGAAACGATGCGTCGCGGCGGGAGGTGGCCATGGGCCGCATCGCCGCGGTCAAGTTCTCCAAGCTCATCAAGCAGCTCATCCTGCGACGGGACAAGACCCTCATCCAGGACCGGGTACATGTCCTCCCCCCCACACACAGGCACGCGCACGACACGCGGCTAAACGCTAAACGTGTGTTGTCCGCGTGGCCAGCTGCCGACAAAGGACGACAACATCGTGTTTTGTCCGCTCACCAAGCTCCAAGTGCGGGCCTACCAAAGGTGCGGCCACACCCATGCACGCGTGGCGTACGCGGACCGTTCGTGGCTGTGTGGTCGCGCTCATTACCGCTGCTCTGTCGTCGCACAGAATGCTGGACAGCCCGCAGTACCAGCTCCTTATGAAGAGGCACGAGCCGTGCGAGTGCGGGTGCGTGGCTGGCCTGCCCCTTGGCTCTTGTCCATAAGCTGGCGCTCGTATGCTACGCTCACACTGCCGCGTGCCGATGCCTTGGTTGGTCGGTTGGGGGGGCATTGGCCAATGGTCAGGTCGCGAATGACGCGCGACAAGTGCTGCTACTCGGAAGAGAAGACGGGCATCGCAACCGGGGACCTCGTGCTGCAGGCCATCAACAAGCTCATCAGCCTCTCCAACCGTACGGTTGCGGGGCCCTCCCATCCCTCCGCCTCCGTAAGGCTGACCACGGGCAAACACGCAGACCCGGCGCTGCTGGCGCCCAACGCGAGCGACGCCGAGGTGAAGCAGAGGCGGGACGAGCTCTCCTTCCGCACCGCGCTCGGCGACGACTACGACCTCGTGCAGCGCCTCCACCGCAGCCTCAGAGAGACTGAGCTTTGCGGTTCGCACACGCACACAAACACACACGCACGCACACGTGTGGCTCGCTCACCAAGATTGCTGCAGGCAAGCTGCGAGTTCTGCGGTTGTTGTTGCGGAAGTGGAAGGCCGAAGGGCACAAGGTGCTGATCTTCTCCAAGGCCACGCGAATGCTCAACATCATCGAGAACTTCGTCCGGAGAGAAGGGCACGACCCCCTTCCAAGAATTATTTATTATATTTTATTATATTAATATATTATATTTATTGATTTATTATTTGATTGATTTATAAGTGTGCTGACATGGTGGCACTATGCGTCGCCGCACAGGCACTACTATTGCCGGCTGGACGGGGCCACGGCGATGAAGGAGCGGCAGGTGATCGTGGACCGGTTCAAGCAGAGCCAGCGCGACTTCATCTTCCTCATCTCCACCAAAGCCGGCGTATGTGTGCCCTCTCCCCTTACAAAGCGCCCCTGTAGCTCTTACCCCTTCTCTTTCCCCCTTTCTTCCTCTCTCTCGCTGCAGAGCCTCGGGCTCAACCTCACGGCGGCCAACATCGTGGTGGTCTTCGACCCCAACTGGTTCGTGCGCTCTCTCCTCCCTCCCCACGTCACGCGCGCATGGCCAACACTCGCGCTGCGCGCTGCTATTGTCGACAACAGGAACGTGGCGCACGACCTGCAGGCGCAGGACAGGGCCTTCAGGTTGGGGCAGACAAAGGACACCGAGATCTATCGATTCGTCTCGGCGGGCACCATCGAGGAGACCATGTACCAGCGGCAGATCTACAAGCAGCAGCTCGCCAACATCTGCATGGAGGCCAAGAACGAGAAACGGTCAGTCTGGCCAAAGTGTCAACGCCTAGTGTCGCGTTTTGCTAATCACTCACTCACGCACGCATACGGGGGCCAACAGGTACTTCAAGGGCATGGCGGGTGTGCGGGGCAAGGAGGGAGAGCTCTTCGGCATCGCCAACCTGCTGCGACTGAACGACTCGGTCGTCACAAACGGTGCGTGAGGGCCCTCACTCTCACCTCTCCCTCCCCTCCCCTCTTCGCTCACGCAGCTCCTGGACTTCTCTCTCCCACTCTCTGTTGTGTGTGTGTGTGTGTGTGTGTGTGTGTGTGTGTGTGTGTGTGTGTGTGTGTGTGTGTGTGTGTGTGTGTGTGTGTGGTGGTGGGGGAGACAGACATCATCGAACGAGCAGAGAAGCTGGAGCAGTCGGTCGATCACAGCCAAGACAGCGAAGCGCGAGACGCCGCCAAGCTCAACTTTCGCATCGAGAAACGGCGCTCGTCCGTCCGACCAGGTGCACCGCGCGCTCCCGGCATCCCCGCTCTCTCTCTCTCTCTCTCCCTTCTTTCTCGTCGGGACAAGAGGTGGCTTATCACGCTCACGCAAATAAACGCAGAAGCCGATGCCGAGAGCCAGTCCGTGCGCATGCTCTTTGACTCGGTGGGCACGCAGGACCAGCCCGCCATCGTTCCAGACGACGACGACGAGCAACAACCGCAGGCCGACGACGACATCGACGATCCCTCGGGGTACCCCGCCACTCTCTCTCGTACACTTTTTTGTCGACACACAAGCCAACGCGCACTCACCCCCCCCCCCTTCGACCACCACCACGATGCGATCCAAGGGAGAAGACGGCCAACGTCTTTGATCTTCTCAAGAAGTCGGGCGTCTCCTACTTCCATCGACACAACGTAAGGGCCCGCCCACCATCTCCCGCGCGTATTGCGCCCGCCTTGCCTGACGCGTGTGTTGTGCGGCAGGACGTGATGGGCGAGTCGGAGTACGAGAAGCGGCTGCTGAAGCTGGCGGCCCAGGAGATCGACGACGAGGGGGAGGACGAGGCGGGCCCCCGTGGCAGGCGCGGCCACCAGCCCCACGACGAGCGGGACGCGGCCTACCCCGAGCTGGAGCTGGCCACGCCCTTCAGCGCCCGCTTCCTCCTACAGCCCGCCACCGGAGCCTCCCGCAAGCCTGCCCCTTCTACCTTCTACGGCAAAGTATGTGTCGTGTGTCGTGATGACCAGCTTGGTGTGGTCTCATGTGGCGACGATCGGAACTTGACTTGCAGGTGAAGCCGGCGTTGGCGTTCGTGGGCGGCAGACCGCCTCCCGTGGTGGACGTGGACGACGATGACGAAGAGGAAAGGGAAGACGACGACAAGGAGGATGAGGAAAGCAAGGAAGACAAGAATAAGAACAAGCGCAAGACAAACGACAAGGAGCTCAAGAAGGACGACCATAAGAAGCTCAAGCACCAGCACAAGAAGAAGAAGAAGAAGAGGAAGGGCAGCAAGAAGACAGACAGGGAAGAGGATCTGGAGGAAGTCGAGGTGGTGGCCGTCGACCTCGACGACGTCATCATCGACTTGAGCGAAGAGTAGCTCAGGAGAGGCAAAGTTTATTGGGCATAAAACAACAATGTTGAGTGACCTTCAAGTTGGAAGGTGTTGTACTGAGGGTGGTCTGGTGGTGCTCTTCTACTGACCATGTACCAAGTACTTAGTACTTACCATCGCACTTGGGGTGGCACTGGCGGTGTTCGGGACAGCACTCGCCAGCCTTGAGGTAATTGCCCTTCTCGTCGGGGTAGCAGCCCTGGCCATCGGCGTAATAGACCCCGCAGTCGAGCTCGATCGGGTAGCACCCGCGGCCATCCCTGTAGAACCACTGATAGCCGAACTTGCGCGGGCAGCAGCCCTTGCCGTCCTTCCACTGGCCGCCTGGGCACTGCTTGTGGTCGTCGTCGTCGTCGCACGGCTTCTCGGAGGTGGTCTTGCGGCACTCCTCGGTCGTGGTACGCTGCGGAGTGGTGCGCCTCTCCGTGGTGGTGGTCTCCTTGGGGCACTCCTCGGTGGTGGTGTGCTTCTTGGTGGTGCGCCTCTCAGTAGTGGTGGTCTCCTTGGGGCACTCCTCGGTCGTGGTACGCTGCGGAGTGGTGCGCCTCTCGGTGGTGGTGGTCTCCTTGGGGCACTCCTCAGTCGAGGTCGTGTAGTGCTTCTTCGTAGAAGTGGTCTCCTTGGGGCACTCCTCGGTAGTGGTGTGCTTCTTGGTGGTGCGCCTCTCAGTAGTGGTGGTCTCCTTGGGGCACTCCTCGGTCGAGGTCGTGTAGTGCTTCTTGGTCGACGTGGTCTCCTTGGGGCATTCCTCGGTCGAGGTGGTGTAGTGCTCGGGGCGGATGCATCGCTCGTGGCACTTGCGCTCCTTGGGGCACCACTCGCCAGCCTTCAAGTAGTTACCTTTCTCATCGGGGAAGCACCTGCGCGGCCAGAGTCAATCACCACCTACAAGCTTCTTGAACAACATGTTGTTGACGGGTGCAGCCGTACCCCTGACCATCGGCGTAGTAGACGCCACAGCCAACATCCCTCGGGTAGCACTTGTTGCCGTCGCGGTAGTAGGCCTTGCCGTTGATGATCTTGGGGCAGCAACCCTTGCCGTCGGGCCAGTAGCCTCCCTTGCACGGGCCATCGTTCTTATTCTTGTTGTAGTCGCCGTCCGCCAGCGCGGAGGCCACGAAGACGGCCAGAGCCACGGCCACCAGGAAGAGCAGCTTTGTCGAAGAGATCATCTCGTCAGTCAGGTTGTCAAGTTGTTTCTCAATGTGAAGAGTGTAAGAGTGTTGACGTTGAGAGGACAGACAGGAGAGGATACTTCGCTTCGGTGGCGGCCCTGCTTTTGTGCTCCTGCGAACCAATCGTCTTCGAGCACTCTAATTGCCAGTCCAATCCGCTGGCGGACCTCAAGCCTAAAGTGCCAAAAACGAACAGGCAGCTATTCCTATGACTGGTAACGCGCACAGTGAGCCCTTGCCGGCCGTTGGTAAGGCGGGGTCAAGCAGGACAACTTATCGAGCCTGGCCGATACCACTTTGTTGTTCCTTCCAGCTCCTCATCACTTGGAGGTGAAATTGTTGTAGGGCCACCTCTATAAACCAACAATACTTGTCGCCACGTTAAGCGGCCAGCACAGATTTGGATCTGCGCCCTGCAGTCACACGAGTTTGTTGTGTCTGTGCTTGAGATGGCGAAGCAAGATGCACTCGACGCACTTGAGAGCATCTTCTAAACCATAATATTCCCTATCGAAGTCACTCCTTCGGCTCACCATCTCAAGCTCCCGGTACACGACCGCCAGAGTGCTGGTGCCATCGCGGTTGGGGAGCGTCATGTCGGCGCCACACTTCAGAAGCAGCTTCATCATACAACTGCAGGATGTGAGATCAGTTTCGCGTCCGTGTGGCACGTCATGTGTCTAGAATCACTCCGTACGAGTCTGCTGCCAGCGCTGCTTTGGAAAGTGGGGTGAGCCCATCAGGGCCGAGTGCGTTGACATCGGCGCCCGCCCGCAGCAACGCTTCGGCCACGCTCACCCTGCCTCGGACTGCGGCCACGTTAAGCGGCCAGCACAGATTTGGATCTGCGCCCTGCAGTCACACGAGTTTGTTGTGTGAGTGTGGGGAGCGAGCTCCAGTCACGGCCCCCTCACCTCGCCAGGGTAAGTGGCCATACGTTTTTCAGCAATAGCTCAGCCACGTGCTTCGTCCTGGCCTCGCACAGGGCGGTGGCGCCCTGTACAACGATGTTGACGTCGATTCCATAGGTCAAAAACAAGACCACCAGTGACACAGCACCGAGCCGTGTGGCTGTCATGAAACCTAGCGAGTGCGTGGATGGGGGGTTAGGGTGACCCCAACACAGGCTGGGGAGACAAGCGAACCTGTCACTGCACATTCAAAGACACTCTTGCCGAGCAGCAAGGCGCCCACCATCAACTCGCTGCGAGTATCGATCGCCGCCTTCATGTGGTTGGGCCTTACGGCCACAGGGGCGGGGCCGCCGACGAGCATGCGCACCACCTCCAACTGGCCAGCCTTGATAGCGGTCTCGAGCAGCGCTTCCCGCATCACGTCCCTCTTGGCTGAATCACGCATCGAGTTGTGGCTTGCCCACGTCAGCCATCTGTTGGAAGGAGCACCAGGCATCGGGTTGGGGCATGCACACCACAGTCCTGTGGTAGGCAGTTGAGCAAGAGGGCGACAATTTCCACGTGCCCGTTCCACGCCGCCAGATCGTGAGCCACCTCCACAAACTTGCTGTTGAGGGGACACCGCTCCCACCAGGCCACGACATCTGCTGCCAGTCAGTGGCTCGTGAGCGGTCTGCTTGCGCGTGTCGCTGCTCCCAGGTCCAATTACCTGCAGAGAAGTCCAGAAAGCATGCCACCACGTTCATATGGCCAGCCACGATGGCAGCCAGCAAAGGGTTGGGCCTGCGTTCGCCGATTGCGGGCATGACAAAGTCGGGGTGACGCACTGCGCACAACCCCCCCCCCCCTTCCCAACCTCAGCAAACCAGCGAGTCAGGATCAATAAAGCGGCCATACGCACCACCCCGGCGAGGCCCTGCTCGCATGCCCATTGCATCCGTTGGCCGACCGTCGACTGTGAGCCCTGGTGGGCCAGCCACCGCACCGCCGTAACACACTTGGCTCGGAAGTCACCCACCTCCTTGCCCTCAACAACCTCGCAGCGGGCAGCGAGGGCGGCGTGCACAGTACGTGGCCATGAACTCGTAACCGGGCCGAGAAAGAGAGTACGGTAGTGGACACGCCAGAGGTAAGGGTCGGCAGCAAGGTGGCGCCAGGCTTGACACACAAGCGGTACCCGTTCCAACAGCTGCGCCGCAGCAAAGTTAGCAACTCCCAACAATGAACCAAGGCTGAGTGAACAGATACATCAATGGGCGGCAGGAAGGAGAAGACAGCCCCTAGCACCTCTGTGGGCAGACACTCCATCAAACGTTGACGATACTAGGGCCAGACCACATTTTTAACTTTAAAGCGGTCTTTCACATAAAAAGAAATTGCAAAAAAATGGAATGAAAAAATTGATGTTGCACTATCAATAAATACATCGGGGTGAAGTGTGCCGCTCCTCTCCCTACACGTCTGCTTTTCGCGCCCACAGCGCCTCGTCCATCTCCTCGATCGTGTGCACGATCTCCACAAATGACGGTCGCACCTGCACCACAAAAGCAAGAGGAGCTTTCAGTTTAGCCCACGGGCGTGCGCGCGTGGGCGGCGTACATCGGGGTTGGCATCCCAGCAAAACTCTATCAACGCCGCCAGTTTTCGCGGGCAGTCGTGCGGTAGTGGCAACCTGTAGCACCACCACGACCACCACGACCGCGAACTAAGATGAGCATAAAAGAACTGAATATTGAGAGGCGCGGGGGAGGGTGTCAACCGTTGTCCCTGGTACGCCACGTCGTTGGCGACACGGAAGGCCCCCACCTTGTGCCACGGGATGTGTCGGGTGTAGAGCTCCCAGAGCACCACCGCATAGCTGAACACGTCGCACTTCTCGTTGTAGGGCAGCTCTCGCAGGATCTCTGGCGCCACCCACTGCGCCCATACACAAACGTTCCCCCCCCCCAATCGTCAATTGCCTGTGCACGGCGTGCTATGAATGTGTGGACGTGTGCGCAATACCTGAACAGTGCCTGTTCGGCTCATGGCCTGTGTGTGTAGCTTGGGTCGACTCAGACCACTGACGTGTGTGTGTGTGTGTGTGTGTGTGTGTGTGTGTGTGTGTGTGTGTGTGTGTGTGTGTGATGTGTGTCGTGTGTCGTGTGTCGTGTGTCGTGTGTCGTGTGTCGTGTGTCGTGTGTCGTGTGTCGTGTGTCGTGTGTCGTGTGTTGTTGTAGGTGTGCATGTATGTGCAATGTGTGATGTGCGAGAGATAGTGAGCTATCTCAGGCGACGAGCGCGTCTGGGAGCAGCAGTGAGGGAGGGGGTAGGCGTACAAGTCGCATATCTTGATCGTCCAGTCCTGGGTGATCAAGAGGTTCATCGGCTTGAGGTCCCTGTGATCGAACACGCACGCCCATTAACACGCGTGGCACGTTCGGCCCTGAGAGTCGCGCCGGAGAGCCATCGGTACCGGTGGATGATGGGAGGACTGCGAGAGTGGAGGTAGAGCATGCCCTTGGCGGTGTCGAGCGCGATCTTCTTCTGCTGCTGTGGCGTCACCACGGTCTTGGGCGAGTGTAGCCATTGGAACACATTGCCCAGCGGCACGTATTCCTGCATGCCCAACAATTCATTGACATAAAAATTAACAACTATTTAATTAATTGATTTAATACCTGGCCGTACCGTGATGAGACATTGGTAGGATGGCTCGACGATGGCGCCAATGAACGCCAGTATGTTGGGGTGGTCTAGTCGACTGCAACATACACCACAACATTTAGCAAAAAAAAGGTGTTTTTTACAATATAAAAGTAAAATAAATTACAAAAAAGGCGTACCTGATGACTTCTATTTCTTTGAGGAAGTTCTTTTCGGGACGCTCGCTGACGAATCGCTTGACGGCCACCTCGATGCCCTCCCACTCGGCCAGGTACACCTCGCCGTAGCCGCCCACGCCGATCTTCCGCAGGAACCGCACGCTGCGCGACTCCATCAGCCGGATGGGCACCGTCCGCTCGCGGAGGATCTGGCGGAGGCTCTGGTTGAGCGCCACCGCCTCCCTGTCGATCACGACCGCACCACCACTACTCTTGCCCACGCTGCCCTTGCCATTGTCCACGCTGCCGACAATGGCGGCCTCCGTCGTCTGCTGCGACTTGTGCTGTTGCTGCTGATCGTCTTCGACGAAAGGCGGCGCCTGCTGGCTGGCCCGGCCGAACAGGACGACGCGCGCCGACGGGAACAGGAACGAGCCGGGATCGTATTCGCTGACCTCTGTGGTGGTGTCTTCCGCCTCACGACGATGCTTGCCCCCACTGCCGCCGCCGTTGCTGCTGCTGCGGCTGCGGCTGAGCGCGCCGTCGACAAAGCGATGAGGCGGATTCACCTCGATGTCGTCGTCGTTGAAGAGGTCGTCGTCGTCTTCGTCCTGGTTGAGGCGGATCTGTTGGATGCTGTAGCGGTCCTGGTCGAGCAGCGGGTCCTGGGCCTGACGCGCCTTGATGCGCTGATTGCGGAGCTTGCGACGGCGCAGATGGTCGGCGTCGCGGCGAAGCGTCAGCCACAGCACGAAGCAGTACGGCACCACGTACACGTAGATCATGGCGTGCATCACACTGGCCAATCAAAGCAACCAACGGTTTAGAGCTTCCAAGCGCGACCTGTCATGACTATAGAGGGCTGCCCTACCAGAATCCGGCGTCGATGTCATGGAAGAGGACCATGCTGGAGCCGATCACCGACCCGCCATAGGCGACGAGGAGGTAGGTAAGCCAGAGCACGAGGGCCGGCCGCGCCTTGATCTTGCTGCAGAATCGCACCATGTACAAGTCCAGAAGGCCAAAGTTCTACTCGCCCCGACACACACAACACACACAACACACACACACACACACACACACACACACACACACACACACACACACACACACACACACAATAGTGCGTGAGAACAGGCAAGGCTCGGCGCTCGTCAATGGATGGAAAAGAGAGATCGGGGAAGCGCACCCGGCCCGACTCGACCTTGGTCTTGGCGCGCCGGAGAAGGAGGCCGGTGGTAGTCTGGACGTAGAGCAGCACGGCGTAGGCCGACGCAAAGGCCAGGTCGCTGTAGAACGCCTTTGCCGAGGGAAAGAAGACGGGACACGACTCGCACGGGTTCTCCAGCCCATACACCAACACCTTACATGACACACGACACACAAACACACGACACACGTTGAGACAGCGAAGGACAGCGAACAGTAGGGTGAGCGCAAGTACGAGCGCGACGGTCTTGCCGCCAGCAACGAGAAGGGAGAGGATGGTGCTGCCAATGATGGCGTTGCGGCCAGGCTTCTTGAAGTAGAGGAGGAAGATGATCGCATTGTCGAGAAATGCATGACCTGATGTGGTTGTGGATCATCAACTTCTGCGCGTCAGCTGACGTGTGCGGGTGTGAGTGAAGCGGATAGAACGAACCGATGAAGAATATGTGTCCGAGAGAAGAGAAGATGTTGGCTGTGGCGACGAGGATGAGATTGAGCCCCTCGAGCGCGAGCCAGAAGCACACCACGAACAGGTAGAGATAGTAGGCCACCGGGAACAGCCCGCTCATCGCCTGTGTGCCAAGCACGAGCCAATAATTGTCATTATTTTACTCAATGCACCCCTCACTAATATTAATAATGAGTGTATTAATTTATTGGGCATTTTTATGTAAATAAAAGTTATTATTTCTAGAAATAACACATTTTAAATCAAGAGAATAATCAAGGCGCGATGAGGTGTACCTGACGGACAAGCTCGTTGGAGTTGGGAGATGGAGAGATGGAAGTAGGAGAGAGGGTGGATGGTTTCTTGAAGAGGGCGCGCCGAGCGGCACGGAAGCCACGAAGGGCCATGATAAAAATGAAGAGAGGTCCGAGGAAGAGGAAGACGGACACGATGAGATTGGAGAGGCCCACCTCATAGTCCACCCCGCTCACGCGCACCGTGAACGCGAAGTTCATGGCATCGAAGCACACCCCGCCCTTGCCTTCCACAGTCGACCCGGAGAGAGAGTGCACAGCATTTTCGCCGAGCACGAGATGGAGAGGCTTCGCCAAAGGAGGCGCCATACCAAGGCCGTAGGGGTGAGCCCGCTGCCCACCGCCCGCAAGGCCATCCATCTTCGGGGCTAGAGCTTTTCTGTTTGTCGATACGTATTATCATTATTACCTCTTTATTGGGCATTAATTATCTGTCATGGGACAGGAAAACGACACAGAAAAACGCACTTGCCCAATCCCGCGTAGCACGCATCGGGGGCGGCCCCGAGGCAGCCAACCTGGGGCCATGAACATACGCACTCACCTCTACACGTTGCCAGCCATTTCATTTTTAACATTCGTTAAGGTCTCGGCAAGTTTGCTCGCGCCACAGCGCTAACGCTCGAGCCCTTTCTCAGTTGTTGTGTCGTCTGGCCATCCAGGCGAGAAGCCACTTGAGGTTGGTGAGCATGTACTTGAGGGCCTTGGTCCACGTCTCCACGTTGGAGATGCTGTACTTGATCGACATCTCGCCGATCTTGTCGCGGTCCATCCGGTAGGGCAGGCGGAAGTGCTTGTCCTCGCTCTCGGCGTGGTCGGCCAGTTCCTTCAGGCACTGCAGGAAGCCCAGCATCGCCTTGTCGTAGCGGCTGTACCACAGCAGCTTCGTGATCGCGTAGTCGTTGGTGCCGAACCTTTGTGTTGTGTTGTGAGTGTGCAATTGAGTTTCAACAAACCCAAACTAACCACTAAAACGAATCAGCCAAAACAGTTCGACGTACAGCTCGTATGTGGATTGGTCGTCGACCTTGATGATCTTCGAGTTGCTGCCCATAGGCACCAACCGGTATCTGCGCACAAACCAGCGACGAGCCCATGCGTTGGCCGTAAGAGAGGGGGAGTCACAAAGGAGCGGACGGCGGCCACGCACGTGGAAAACTTGAAGTTGAGCTTCTTGGCGATGGTGTAGAGTAAGAGGACCGCCTGGCCCCACGCCGCGTTGATCTCATCCCATGGCACCTGCATGTAAGCGATCCGCCGGCGGTCAAGATGACGAAAAGGGGGGGAGGAAAGTAGCAGAGAGCTGCGTGTCGTCGCGTGAGTGGGTGGAGGGGTACCTGGCGCGACGGCAAGTCGCCCAATCGGAAGCCGTTGATGGTGCCAAAGTGGCCGTCGTGCCATATGTGGAATGCGTCGTTGTAGAGATTGGTCTTCTTCAACACCTGTCGACAACAAATGAGAGGGGGAGAGGAGTCAGTCACGCCACGGACTGCTTTTGAGCAACAGACGGACACGCGGATACCTCAAGCTGCTCGCCGGCACGGTCGGTAGCGACGCGAACGGCCTCCTTCTCCTCTTGGAAGGCGGCCAGCTTGCCTTGCAGCTCCGTGTAGTTTTGCCAGTACCTGTAGTGGTGTCGACGCCGCCAAGTGAATGGCTGACCACAAGCACACACTACACACACCACGGACAGTGGGAGACGCACAGCTTTTCGATGTTCTGTAGCTTCTCCGAATCTCGCTCCAGCTCTTCCTTTTCTCTCTTGAGCCTCTTACGCTCCTCCTCCATCGACAACAGCTGCTTCCTCAACGCCTCCTCGTCGCCCTCCAGCTGTACGAGAAGGAGATGGGCGAGCATGCCAGCGTCATTTTAGTCGACGACACTTCGCACAACACAACACGGTCGCGACGGCTGATCCGGGCCTACCTCGCTGATCTCCCTCTCGAGGTCTTCGATGTCCTGAAACTTGGATTCCTCCTCCTCCAGCTGCTTGATGTAGTTGGCGTAGACTTCGTTTTCAGCTTCCTTGTCTACAGCGCGCAACACCACAGCAAAGGGTTAGGCAGAGGCACACTTCACACACATATCACACACATATCACACACACACACACACACACACACACACACACACACACACACACACACACACACACACACACACACACACACACAGAGAGAGAGAGAGAGAGAGATCACACAGGAACACACGTATGCACGTTTGGCAACCCAGTGCAGTCAGTGCATGAAGGAGAGAGGGTTGCGTCACCTTTGAGCTGTTCCTCGAGTTCGCCGAGAATCTTTTCGGTGCACTCGGCGCACAGCGGGTGATCGACTCCGGTCTGCGGGAAGACAAAGGCCTTGGTCAGGCGAGCGACAAAGCCAACAAAGAGCGCTCGAAGCCGACGTAAAGTGGGGAGGGCCCCGAGCAAACAGCTAAGCTGATATGTTCTGTTAATACGCTCAAAGCTAGCCTGGTCAACGCCCATTACCTGGTCCGAGGCGTGCTGGTAGATGTCAAAGACCTTGGACAGGACGGACCCGTTGGACATGTTGGTTCGCAGTCGTCTGTCAGCGCGCCATTGACCGAAAAGCTGAGCGTGAGTTGATGGCCGCACGGACCACGCCTAGGGAGCGCGACAAGGGGAGGAGGAAGGGTGAACCGTCCGCCATGCGTGCGACGGTGAGGTGGCTCCGAGGTCGGTGTGAAGTTCTCTGTTGAGAGGGGTGCGCGGTTGCGTGTAAGAGAGCGTGTTGGACACTGGCAAGGGCAACCGCGCTGTGGGCACATAACTACGCATGCACGCAACCCGACACCACGACGCGACAGACCAAACGCACCTCCCGACGGCAGAATGACCTCGAAGTCTGAATCGGGCACGACGTCTATGCTGTTGTCGCTGTGATGTTGAGTCCTTCCGTGGCTCGCGGCCTTTGCTTTGGCCAAGTGCCCCGCTGCAGCACCACGAAAACGAGGACACGTTTTCCATCAACCGAAAAAGAAGTCGAGCATGGATTCGAAATAACCAACAGGATCAATCGTTGCAAATAAGACTCATGTAAATCAACAAAAAGTACCAGGGGCGAAGTAGGTATCAATTGTGGCATCGAGGTCTTTGACGTTTTTGAGATTGTCTATTATGGAGGGGTCAACTTCGAGTGGCTTCTTGCAGCGCTTGCAAACGAACTCATGCCCACCCGATTGCAGCATCTCTTGTGTTTTGCCCCTTTTTCAGTTTTTCCCCTCTGTTTCTCTTCATTATCCAGGTTTGCTGTTTTCTCTTTATTATCTAAGACGATTTCGGCTTTGGCCAGCCAGTCGCAGGAAGCCAAGGAGGGCAGGATGGATGTGCATGCCACTACTCCTGCAGAGCTACACTCTGGCGCCTGTGGCAGTAGGGTAGCCAGATAGTACAACATCCAATGCTATGTTGTTTGATTCCGCCAAAACAAAGAACCAGACTGGGTAAGGACAGGAATCTGAGCCAGCTGTTCTGCCTTTTTTATCTTGGCACAGCTTTCAGATGGTACTCAAAGGAACGATTAGAGGCAAGGCTTGCTTACTCGTCGAACTTGACGGGCGGGGAGCGAGCGGTGATGGACTGGAACATGAGGCGACGCACGAACCAGGTCGTCCTGTTTGCCTTCTTGTCCACGACGTCAGATTGCGGCTCCTCCACCTCGACCGAAGCGGGAACAGCTTCTTCCATCTGAAGACCACAGCACGTCAGTTTGATGTCTCAAACGAGAGAAAGCGCGCGAGAAGTCAAGCGCACCTCGACCGCCTTCTCCTGGATGGCTTCGCGAGACTTGCCACGCTTCACAGCCACCACGACGGCGGCGACCACAGCGGTCGTCAAAGCCGCCAGCAGGACGGCGCCCGCCACGCTGCCGACGACGATTCCTGCAATTGCGCCTGCACCGAGCCCGCCGGCACCGCCGGCACCTGCAACGGTGACTGCGGCCACGGAGCTGGCCTCGCCCCCGGCGCCGAAGCTGACCGTCGACACCAGGTTGACCGTGTTGACGCCGTCTGTCGCCACGATGTCCACAAACACATTCTGGCCTGCGGTGACCTGGACGGTGGCCGAGTTGACGGTGGACACTGAGTAGCCCGAGTTGGTGGTCAGACTGGGCGGCGGCACATCAGCTCGCTTGCGAGTGGCCACTTGGGCAGGGTCGACGCTTGCGTTGTTGTCCGCGCCGCCATGATTCAAGAACCACTGGTCCAGCACCAGCTTTGGGGCACACACACCTGTTACTTCGGGCCTAGGCGAGTATCGTGAGGTGCCTGGGTGGTACCTGAGAGCTGCGCTGTACAAACTCGTTGGAAGAGTCGGCCGAGATGGTCTGGCCGGTGCCAAAGGACGACGGACCAGTGGAGTCCCGCTCCTCGAGCACGGTGACGCCACCGAACCGCTTGGCGGTGCGAGCGATGACCGGCGCCGAGACGTAGTTCTCTATGCCACACAGGTTGACGCCGCGCTTGATACGGAAGTAGCCGTTGTCGGCCCACCACGTGTCCCACGAGTTGGCGATCAGCCAATAGTCTACGCCATTGGCGTCGGTGCCCCACCTGTGTCACACGACACGTCAGCACAGGGAAGAGGGAGTGGAGAGGAGGGAGGGGGAGATGCCGCTTACCCGACGACGCTGACGGCGTGGCCGCCCATGTAGTCAGACGAGGAGCTGGAACAGGCCGTCTGGTACACCTTGCCGGCGTTGTTGGCGTCATCAAAGAAGGTGTAGAACGAGTTGCAGATGTCGTAGCCCGCCGTGATGGGCCCGTTGTTGTAGATCTCGAGGCGCATGTTGTCGACACCCGTAATGCGCGATGCCCCAGTGGCCTTGAACTTGGTTGCCGTCGACCCGTCCTTGCACGTAGTCTGCACCGCCATAGGTTAATAGATGCAAGGAATGCGTGCACGGTGGGCAAGGCCGCGTACGGAGCAGGTGGGGTTGGACGAGCAGGAGCCGCTGTAGCAGGTGTAGGGGCGGCAGCCGCCGCCAAGTTTGATGGTGTCGCTGGTCGCATAGCCCACAGTCTTCATCAACAGCGCCGCCTGGTAGGGGTCACCTCCATCGCATCCGGACTGCGGTGTAGGCAGTGATATGAGCGTGCGTTGGTATGAGTGAAAAATAGTAGTAGTAGGGAGACAGGTGTGCCTACGTTGCCGAACCAGGCCTTGCTCTTGCCGCAATCGAGGATCTCCTGCGGCGAGAGGAAGCGCTTGGTGTTCTGTGCCAGGCACAGACGGTCAGAGGCCGCAGCAGCGGTCGAGAAGGCATAGCAGCTGCCGCACTGGCCTTGGTCCATGATGCCCACGAAGCAGCCGCTCTGGCTGTGGAAGTTGTACGACGACGGCACTGTGGTCGACAACAAATGAAGCATGAGTTGTGGCCGGCCATTCGGTTGTGGGTTTGAGGGAGGGGAGGCGACGCACAGCATGCGGCGGTAGTGCAGCCGCTGCTGGACTTGGGCGAGGGCGAAGGGCTGCGGCTGGGCGAGCGGCTAGGGCTTGGCGAGCGGGTGGGCGTGGGACTGCGGGAGGCGCCCTGGCTCGGCGACGCGCTCGGGCTGCGTGAGGGAGTGGCGGAGGGGCTTCTAGAAGGGCTCCTGGTGGGCGAGGCGCTCGGGCTCGGCGCAGTGGCCAGGGTGATGAAGGTCTTGTCGGCTGCGTAGGGGCCCGATCCTGCGCTGTTCTTGGCCAGCACCTTCACGGTGTAGGTGTTGCCGGCCAACAATGCTGGGAGTGGCAATGACGTCAGCATTGCCTGCCAAGCACCGAAAGTGGGCAAGGCGTACAGGCCGCGGAGATGGACAGCGTGGTGGTCGTGTACGAGAATGTTTGGCCAGGGCCACTACTCACGCACGCCGAAACGATGAGTAGGCAAAAGCGTGTGGCCAAAACCAACATGAAAGGAAGCGCGTACGTGATGCTGATGTCGTAGCCGGTAACGGGGCTGCCGCCATCAGTGGCCGGAGCAGTCCAGGAGACCAGGGCGGAGTTGGTGGTGATGCTGCTGATGGTCACGCCCTGCGGCACGCCGGGCACCGTGGCGGTCGCTCCGCCAACTGAAAACACACGCAGGCGATCATGAGCCAACGCTGTCACAAACGTGCCAGTGCCAAGCGAGCCACGCCACGGGCATACCGGCAGTGGCAGACCAGTCCGTGGTGCAGGAGCCCTCGCCGAAGGTGTTGAAGAAACCGGTCTCGGGATAGCGATAGATGCCGCCACTGGCTGATTTGAACTGGAAGTAGTACGACCGGCACCCACTGCCAGTCGCCAATTGCACGAAGTAGTTACCCTGCAACAGGAGAATAAAAATCAGACCAATCAGCTGATGTGTCGACAAGAAGAATCTTCTGATCTTGTTGACTTGGGCGAGGGAAACCTTTCCGGCGGAGCCGGTGTCGAGAGCGAGGTTGGTGGCCACGCCATTGACGACCACCTGGGCGGAGAGGGGAGTGCCTGACGCGTCCCAAAAGGTGGCGAAGAACCTCGTCATGCCGTTCTGCACATACAACAACGTTGTTAAGTTAATTGGTCAAAGCTTGCTTCCACTTCGCGCGCGGGAAGGCGTGAGGCACCAGGAGGATGTGAGAGCCGGAGGCTATGCGGTTGGCGTAGGTCTCCGAGTTGCACGATCCCAGGTCGGTGGTCCTGTGTTAACCGATTGTCGGTGAGCTAAAAATAGAGGGAATGAGTAGAGGAGAGCGAGGGGGTACCAATAGGAGAGACCGTTGGTTGAGTCTGAACCGAGGCCCACACCCACGCGGCTGTAGCTCACCGAGAGGTACATGGACCTTGAGCCATCGCATGCCTGTCCCGCCGTGTTCTTGCCGCCATCTGCACAGCGTCAGCGACAGGGGAGGAGAAGGAGTGCGGTGGGTCAATACCAGGGCAGCAGTAGTAACTGCCGTCTGCCTTCTGGGTCCATCCGCACAGCCCGTCATTGATCGCACTCTGCCACATACGCCCGAGAAAGAGCGTGAGCGTGAGCCACTAGGAGGCGTGCAGTCTCACGCAGAGAGCCAGGAGAGTACCAGCGGGTTGTTGGAGTAGGCCGCCTGCAGGTTCTCGCCGATAGACCTAGAGCGCTCACGCAAGTGAGACCATCGCCTGGCATCGAGAAACCAGTGCAGAGAGCTTTGTGGTGGGAGGCACCCCGAGGTACAGCTGTAGGTGTTGCGCACGCGAGTTGCCCAGGCCGTGCCGTCGCAGCTGTTGAACTGCACCTTGTGGCAGGTGGTCTGTAGCCATCCGAGCACGCGTCAAACTTCTCCTTCTCCTTCTCCTCTCCTCTACTTCTAGGGCAAAGTGAAGATTGCACGAAGCGGGCCGGCGTACAAGATCGGTGGAATGCGAACGCGCAGTCTGCGATAGCTTGGGGTCCACGTAGAGCGGAGCCTTTCCCGCGGCCGTGAGTATGCCCGTAGTCGTGTAGCCTGCCATGTAGTTGGCGCGATATCCCGATGGCCCTGTTTGCCCAATGGAGAGAGTCAACCAATCACGTTCGAGCTCCATTGTCTTCTCTTTTGGGATATCTAGGAGACGAAGGAGGCAGAAGGGTTGAGGTACCGACTCGGGCGGCGTTGAGGAGGGAGGCAAAGGTGCGCTCCTGGTAGGACGGGCGATTAGAGGAGGGTTCGCCGTAGGCGTGGACCGAGCTCGCGCCCACGAGGAGCACGAGGGCCAGCGCGGCAAAGGCCACGCTCGGGCTGGTGGTAGATCCCGCCATCATCAGGAGGTTTCTTCTTGGAGAGTTGTTGCACAACACAAGAAATGGGAGAGAAGCAAAGTGACCGAAGTGAACAGGAGCGAGATGAGAAACAGAAGAGCCCTCCAGAGGGATTTGGGTCACGGGAGGAGCTTCCCTATCCGCCGGGGCAGCGATAGGGGATTGGCCAGCTGTATTACGAAAACGCGCAGTGATGACTGGTGCGGAGCTTTGCCTGTCGCCCCAATAGGAGCCAAGTGGAGTTGCACACCAACGGTCGGGCGAAACGTGGCACAAGAGGAACGAAGCGGATACACGAACAACGAACGAACGAACAAGCCCGTCCGTGCTTGGGCTCGGTGTGATCATCACGCCCAATAAATAAGGGGTTTAATAGTGTGTGGGAAGAAGAAGCGCGACGGTGATTGGCCCTAGTGCGAGGTGTTGGTGTAGTGTTCGGGGTACTTGCGCATCATGGCCTCCAGCTCGGCCTTCTGCTCCTGCAGGTGCTTGGGCACCGAGTCGTACACGTCCGTGAACAGCTCGTCCACCTGCGCAGCGGCGTTAGTCGACGGCGAGCGAGCCAATACAAAAACAAAAACAAAAAATGGTACAGAAATAAATCAGGGAGGCAGGTAGACGCACGTGGGGCTTGGGCCTCTGCTCGGCGAGCTTGAGCTGCTCGAGGACCTCCTTCCGGGCGGCCTTCCTGATCTCGTCCTCCTGTTCCTGGCTCCACCAGCCCCGCTTCTCCATGAACTTCCTGAGCCTCGAGATCGGGTTGTTGTTCTGCGCCCATCTCTGGACCTCCTCCTTCGACCTGTAGGCCGACGAGTCGTCGCTGGTCGAGTGGTGCCCCACTCTGAACCGCACGACACACACACACACACACACGTACTGGTGAGTGAAAGTGGGCACGACGAGCAGCAAAGAGAGGAGAGGCCTATACCGGTAGGTCATGGCTTCGATGAGGACGGGCCTGCCCTCCTCGAGGGCGATCTTGCGAGCGGCCTTGGTGACGTTGTAGACGGCCCACACGTCGTTGCCGTCCACGCGCACCGTGGCCACGCCGTAGCCCGGGCCTCGGCCGGCGATGCCGTCACCGGCGTACTGCTCCTTGACGGGCGTGGAAATGGCATAACTGAAGGGAGGGAGGGGGAGGGGGAGGTCAGCAGACCGGTCGCAGGCGGCGATGCTGTGGGAGCAAAGGGCGAACGCCAGAGGAGCTGGCCAGAGAGGGAGAGGGGGGGGGTTACCCGTTGTTTCGGCAGAAGAAAATGGTGGGCGAGCGCAGAGTGGCGGCAAAGTTCAACGCGGGGTGGAAGTCGCCCTGGAGCGGCAGGCGGATGAGTGAGTGAGTGAGTGATCACCCGAATCCATTCCACACACACACGGACGAGCACGCAGCACGCGGCGCAAGGCAAAAGGCAGCCGCACCTCGCTGGCGGCGCCCTCGCCAAAGTAGCAGATGCAGACGTTGGGCTTGCCGGCGAGCTTCAGCGCGTAGCCGGTGCCGGAGGCCTGTGGGATCTGCGTGCCCAGAGGCGAGGAGATGGTCTGGAAGTTGAGCTGCCTCGAGCCGTAGTGCACCGGCATCTGCCTGCCCTTGCCCTTGTCGAGCTCGTTGCTGAAGCACTGGTTCATGAAGTCCGCAATCGTGAACCTGCGCGGAGTGTCGCTGTGGAGTGAGCACTGCTCGCTTGATACACACGCACACACGCAAAGCAGAGTGGCGGCTGCGTGAAGGGTTCGCACCCTCGCCACATGAGCACACCGGCTTCGCGGTACTGGGCGTAGATGACGTCCTCGGGGTCGAGCACGGAGGCGCTGCCAACGTGCGTGGCCTCCTCGCCCGAGGCGGTCATGTAGAAGGAAATACGGCCCTGACGCTGCGCGTCGTAGAGGACGCCGTCCATCACGTTGAGGGTCACCATGTTCTTGTACATCTTCTGCGTCAGCTCTTGGCCCACCTGCACAACGGCGGCCCCCATCGTCAAAAACGATTGCCACAATTCAATTGGCAAAAAAAACATAAAAAATATTAATAATACTACTAAAATAAAATCACAAAATAGAGCGACAACATGGCGATAATGTACCTCCGGAAGCTGCGCAGCATCGAGGACCTCGCCATCATCGTCCATGATGCGGTAGACAGGGAAAGTTTCGCGGTGCGCAATGAATTGAATGCCCGTGGTGTATTCGGGCGGGGCGAGCGGAGTGCATGCCGATGACGATGAGGCGACGGAGGTCTCGGTCGATTTGGAGTACAGGCGGCTCGACGCCGCGGGGCCGACCCGCGCGAGCGCAAAGCGAGAGGCAAGCGATGAGGAAGCGGGGCGGGTCAGGCGCATCATGACTTGGCGGCGTGAAACAAAATAGCGAGCAACCGGTTTTTTCCGGCCCATTTTCTTTTCATAATCCGGGAAATAACCCAGCGCGATCCCCGCCAATCGCGCCATCGAGCAGAGCAGAGAAGCGGGCAGGAGCCCTTGCCCAAGGCTTCTATGGTACGGGGACGGTGATGATACAGGGGAGGGAGAGGGAAGCGGCGACGGCCGTGGCTCAGCCGAGGTCCTTCTCGACTTCGCCGTTGGGTAGGATCAGCACCTTGGGCGCTGTCACCCAGATAGGGCCCAACAGGCCAGCGTTGTAGTCCGTCGCCTGGGCCTGCCCACCCACACAACACACACAGGAAGAGCGACGTCGAGGTGAGACGAGGCATCGCGATTGTGTTCATCGTGGCTCGAACGAAAACGAACCGCGACATCGAACTGTTGGAGAAATCGGTCCAAGCCGGCGTGGAACTGTCGCGCCTGCGCCCGGTTGGAGGCCGAGAAGTATACATTGAAGTGATAGAAACCAGAGTCCTCGTCCAGCTGTGCACGAGACCACATCACACAAAACACACGCGCGCGCGCGCGCGCGCGCACACACACACACACACACACACAGGCCAGGGTGAGCGATGCAGAAGTGGCCAAAAGATCAGCAAGGTGGGCGGCACCGGATCGATGAGGCTGGCCTCCTTTGCGAAGCCGTCCCATCGCGCCTCTTCGACGTGGAGGTACTCGGCGTGGGCCTCCCGCTTTTCGACCGATCGGCGGAGGTGCTGGTGTCGGTGCGGCACCCCGCCGTCCACGCTCCGCCGCACGGCCACCTGGGGCAGCTTGTGGCACTCGGTGCTCAGCAGGTCCGCGTTGTGGCCGACGCTGTTCCTCCCCTTGCCGGTCTTCTTCCGTTCGTCGCGGGCCTTGTCCATCTCCTCCTTGCTCCACGGAATGAACTGCATGCGCAGCGACTTGGTCCGCGCGACGCGCTTGCCGGTCGACTTGTCGATGCGGTCCTCCTCCTGCTGCTGCTTGCCGCCCTTCTCCGCGGTCTCCTGCTGTTCCTCCGACCGGTCGGACGCTCGCTCCTCGCGCGCGCTGACGTGCTGCTCCCGCCCTTTCTTGCGCGTGAAGGTCAGGAAGTGGTGACGTCGGGAGGGCGATGACGACGACGACGAAGACGACGTCGGCGAGGACGATATGGGAGACGACGACAAGATGGGCGGGAAGCCGCGGGGCGACACCGAGCGCGGCGACACCGATCGCGAGTCGTCGTCGCCGCTCGACCCCGAGGTCGACGTGCGGCGTCGTGTCTCCTCGGTGTTTGCGAGGTCGAGGCTCTCGGCGTCGGCCAGCTCCTTCAGCGCCTGGATGATGTCGTTGCCCTTGATCGACGCGGGCAGCACGAAGCTCCGCGACCGCCGATAGGTCGGTTCCGGGTCCGGCGCGCTCTGCTCCGCCTTCTTTGTCTGTCGTACGGGGACACCCAACCAAGCGCATGAGTGAGCGTCGTCGACTGGCACTGGAGGGCAATGTGTGTGTGTGTGTGTGTGTGTGTGAGAGAGAGAGAGAGAGAGAGAGCCGTACCACTTCTGCGTGGACCGGCGCAGCGGCGGTGCTGGAGCTGCGGCTGCGGCTGCGGCTCGGGCGTCGGTCGTGGGTCTCCGTGGCCTTGTTACTGGTGGCCTCGCCGTCGTAGTCCGCCTCGTGCTGGTGGTCGGCGGCAGGGGACGGCACGGCAGACGGGCTGGGCTGGGCGTCGCCGCTGGCCGACGTCACGACGCGTTCGCTGCCCAGCGAGATGGTCGGGTTGCGCTTGCGTCGTGTGGGCTGTATGCCGCTCCCACTCTTTCGTCGCAGTAGCGGGGGCGTCTTCTGGTCACTGGTGTTGTTGGTTGGTTGTGGGGCGCCGCGTAGTCGCTCCATCTCGCGTCGTCTTTGCAGGAGCGCCTCCATCTCGCGATCGATTTGCTGCAGCTCCTTCTCTACGCTGTCGCCTGCTTCACCTTCCGCGGGCTCCCCTGTTACAGAGATTTGCACTGTAGCAAATGGATTGCCTCTACTCGGAATCTGTGATAAGGTGGAGGCAAAGCGAACAGAGCCGCTTCCTTGGCCCATCTCGCCTTGCCAGCGGAGCAAGAGGTTTGCTATTTCCTTCTCCATTCCATTTAATCGGGCCTCAAGCTCCTTCACCCTTGTCGCCTTGCCCTCTTTCTGCTTTCGTTTCCGCTGTTTTTGGCCGTTCCGCGCTACGTCGGGCGCAGGGGCCTCCATGAGGGAATCGATACAATCGAATGAACTCAGGGACCCCTGTACACTTGTTGCCCTTTTCGCCTATTAATTGTTTATTATTGTAGCAAGAGCATTTTAATATGTGGCGCGACAACGAGAAGATATGTGAAAAAGGAGATGCTTGCGTGTGCGCTTGCTTTTTGCAATTTAAAATTGTATGTTGTTCAGGTTACCAGGCTACTGGCTGCGAAGGAAATATGAGAAATGTTTTGGAAATCATTAGGAAATCTTAATATTCGTTATTAGTTTTCCCATTCCTGACTTCTGTTCGCACTCCCCAACCCAACGCGGTCCGAGAACCCTGCTGGCCACCCAGTCACCCCTCGTGGCCGTATACTCGTTCCCTTCCCCCGCAGCACTTCCCACCCAGCCTGGCTCCCACATTCCCAGTTCGCATACGCGGTCCTCACGCAGCCAACCATCGACTTCGTGTGTGTCGTTCCGCGGCGAGCGATTATTCCTTTTATTCTTTATTTTGAATTTATAGCCTACAGTCCGGAAGAGGGATGAAGAGGTCTTCGAAAACGAAGGAGAAAATAGGCAAGGCGGACAAAAAGGCCAAGCGCAACGTGAAGATCAAATTCACGCTTCATCTCAAATCGCTTCTTAATCTCTCTCCCGCACTCAACGACTCGGATGTCAGCATTGCTTGGAAGCGAGGCTCCAAAAAGTCGAACAAGGTACCCCAACTGTTTGCTCCTTGCAGTAAACATTCAGCCAGTCTCTACCCGTACTTTTTTTTTTTTTTTTGAATTTTTATTTCATATTTATCATGGCGTGTGGTTGCTGGGCTGGTCTCACCCGCCCGTGATCGCGGTGGCCACGGCGACACTTTCACAGGGCGAGTCCGAGGGAGCACGCGTGAAGCACGGTGCTGCGGAATGGAAGAAGCCACAGGCGGTCACCATCGACGCCACCCTGATCCAGTACCCCACGCTCCACAAGTTCCAGCAGAAGACCATCGAATTCACGCTCAAGCAGGTGCAGAATCCTCCTCAACATCACGCACGCACACTAGCACAAGCATCACTGATCATAGTGCGTGACACAGTCGACGGACAAGAAGAAGTCCATTTCCGTGACCACCTTCGAAGTGGACCTGGCCCAGTACGCTACGGACAAGTATGTCACCTTTCTCCCTCGGTTCGGATGCGATCAGTGCTCGCACTGACAACTCGCGGCTGTTCTGCGCCGCGTCCACGCACAGGACAGATGAGTCAGTCACGTTCCCCATCGTGGCCTCGAAGGCCAGTAAGTCCAAGTCGTCCGGCTTCGCCATCGCCCCATCGATCACAGTACGACCACGACCACCAACCGCGCGTGATCATAATGACACAAAAGTGGAGCTAACCTATCGCGTATCGGATGCAGTTTAACATCAAGGCCGAGTGGCTCAAGATAGGCAACAAGAAGATCGTGAGCAGGTGAGTTGGGCCGTCTCCCCCGTCTGTTGTTCGTTAGCAACGCGTTCGTACGCGCGTGAGAAGGCGGAGCACTCGCTCGCTCACAATCCCGGCCCTTCTCGCGCGCAGGGGTGGTCGTGGCGATGACGACGACTACGATCTGCAGACCGACGTGGACGATGACGACGACCAGAGCGAGACCGACATCGACGACTCGGACATGGAATCTGACTCAGACATGGTACGCGCCCACACACACACACACACACACACACACACACACACACACACACACACACACACACACACACAGCCCGTGATAACCAATTGCGGATTGCTCCACGTGGTCGTGGCGTCGCTCATCATCAGGACGACGACAGCGACGACGGCGCCAAGCAGTCAAAGGACGGCGGAATGGACCTGTCGTACTCGCTCGACTACCCGGTGGCCGCGCCCAGCGCGATCCCGTTCGGCTCTGGCGGAGCGCTCAGCATGCAGAACGGGCTCAACAAGGAGATCGAGAAGGAGCTCAAGCAGCTGCAGAAGGAGGTCAAGGACCTCAAGAAGGAGATGGCCGAGAGGGACCAGGTCATGGTCGAGCTCATCGAGCTCCGGGCCAGGCTCGGCGACCCGGGCGACGGCAAGAAGAGGAGCTCGAGCGGCGCCGGGAGCGCTCGCGGGTGGAAGGAGATCAAGAAGGAGATGGCCGACCTCAAGCGATGGATCGAGAAGAAGGACGACGAGGCGGCCAGCCTGCGCAAAGACCTGGAGAAGGCCAACAACAACAGCGGCGGCGGTAAGGGCAAGAAGGGGGACAAGGGGGAAAAGGAGAGCGAGGGTAGCGGCGCCGGAGGTGATGGCGAAGCGGTGCGACACGAGCTCGAGGAGACCAAGAAACGGCTCAAGGAGCGCGAGGAGGAACTCAAGCGCGTGATGAAGCAGGCCGAGCAGCAGGAAGAGGAGCTCGAGAAGATGCACCAGATCGTCGACACGGTCACTCGATCTGGAGACAAGTCGGGTAGGCCTTTCCACTCTACGCTGCTGTGCGTGTGCGTGTGCGTGTGCGTGTGCGTGTGCGTGTGCGTGTGCGTGTGCGTTTGCGTGTGCGTGTGCGTGTGCGTGTGCGACAGCTGTCGTGGCTTACAAGCGTTTTGCCCTGCTGGTGGTGGTGGCTTGCGAGTGGTAGGCACGATCAAGCTCACGAGCGCGCAGTTGAAGACGATGAGCGGGGAGCTGAAGGTGAAGAAGGAGCTGGAACTGGAGCGCGAGAAGGCCAAGCAGAAGGAGAAGGAATTAGATTCCTCCGTCCGCATGCTCAAGTCCAAGGAGGACGAGGTCAAGAAGCTCACCAAAACCAACGAACAACAGGATAAGGTATGTGCTCTCTTTATTTATTTTTACTTCTATTATAATTTTAATGATATCCTACGTATATTATATAATAGTTAACATATGTGGCAACCTTAAACTTAAATGGAATTATTTGGATAATAAATACTAAATAAAATGCAACAGAAAATCAAGAAGCTGCAGGAGGAGCTGGAGCAGTTGAAGCAGGAGACGGCCGGCTACAAGAAGCTGGCCGAGGGCGTGGTGTCTGACGGCGGCGTGGGCAGCCCGAGCGCCCAGCTCTTGGGCCGGCGCAAGAAGTCCAACGACGAGATGCCGTCCATGTACGGCGACGGCGCCGACTCGGGCAGTTGGAAGGTTGGCGGCGGCGGCGGCGTGATCAGCACCATCCGACGCAAGGCCCTCTCGCCTCGGCAGGCCTTCCGCAACAACGGCGAGGCCGACACCGACGACGATGGTGCGGCCCTTCACCTTTCGTCTGTCGTCGTTTTTGTGATCGTGGATTTCGTCGTGGCCGTCTTCGTGGTCGTGGTTTTTGTGGTCGTGGTCGTGGTCGTTGCTCAACGCGAGGTGTGCGCAGATGTGAGCGACCGAAGCGAGGGAGGCAGCGAGAAGTCGAAGAAAAAGAAGAAGAAGGGCAAGGGCAAGGAGAAGGAGCCGATCAGCGACGCCTCGGGCGGGCCCAGCATCCCCGCCCTCCCGCTCGGTTCGCTCGGCTCCGACGCGACCGATCTCAAACAGCAGCTCGAGGTCCCCCGTTCCCCTCCCCCTTGCACTCGTCCAGAGAAGCTCACCACACACACACACACACACACACACACACACACACACACACACACACACACACACACACACACATGCACGCACGCACGCACACACACACATGCACGCACATGCACGCACGCACACAACACGGACAACGACACGACACAATAGGAGAACGAAATCCTGGAAAAGTGCATCTACTGCGCTGACACCACCAAGTTCTTCACGTACGAGGTGTCGCTACCGTTGGCCTCGAGCATGGACTACCTCGAATCTGGCTCTGGTACAGTGCCTCTCCCGCCCGCCCCGCGTTTCCCTGTTCTTGGAACGCAAGCGCGTATGTGCTCACAAGACACACACACACACACACACACACACACACACACACACACACACACACACACACACACACACAGCAAGCCAAGTCACGATGCAAGCCGGTGTTCCTGTGGCGGCGAAAGACCTGTTCATGTTCCTGCGCGAGACGGAGGCCCTCACCGCCCACGCGCTCAACCAGCCCTTCCTGCAGCGCATCATCAACGCCCTCCTGATCGCCGTCGAGGTGCGCGTTACCCTCCAAACACATTCCATTCCGCTTTCCTCGCCGCATTCCGTTCATGCTTCTTTGTTACCTCTCTGCGCGGTGGGACCATCTGCAGAGGAGCAGCCAGAACGCAAGAATGCAGTGCTATTGGATGGCCTTTACCCTCTCGCTGATCGGCCAGGTGCCTGGCCTCGCTCGCCCGTGCGTGGCTCTGCGGTGACGGTCGGCTGACAGCGGTGGAGGGGGGGGGTAACAGATCGGGTCGGACAAGCAGATAGCGCTGCAGCCGGGCCTGGACGTCAAGCTGCTGGGGAAGCTGAAGAACT
>JANDJZ010000162.1:2500-10000 GCA_027943245.1 Acanthamoeba sp. SK_2022b | reverse complement strand
TTTGGACTTGGCGGTTTTTCGCGGTCCGTGTGCGGTGGTGTCGGAGATGAGGAGAAAACACCATGCACGATATCGGCGCAAAACGAGTGGTGCATTGTGTGCGCCCATGTGTGCTGAGTGCACCACACGCAACGTCGCACGTCGTGCACGTGCTGCAAGCCCGCTACACACGTTTGAACATTTGGGTTTTCTCGCAGGGACCGACGCGACAGCACCGCTTGGTCGCACAACGGCTACACCAGCGTGCCTCGCGTCTGTCAGACCTTGTAGAGCGGCTCGCGGGCCACATGCCTGTGAAGGTGCCATGTCGCTGCACTAGCGTGCAGGTCGGCTGAGCAGCGCTGTGCATTGTGCGTTAGGCGCAAATTTGTGTTTCTCCGTGTTTTTCGCGTAACGCACAATGCACAGCGATGCTCAGCCGACCTGCACGCTAGTGCAGCGACGTCGCAGCTTCACTAGAGTGTGCCCCGTGAGCCGCTCTACAAGACCTACTAGACGCGAGGCACGGTAGTGCAGGCGTTGTGCGACCAAGCGGCGCTGTTGCGTTGGTCCCTGCGAGAAAACCCAAATGTTCAAACGTGTGTAGCGGGCTTGCAGCACGTGCAAGGCGTGCGACGTTGCGTGTGGTGAACTCAGCACACATGGGCGCACACAATGCACCACTCGTTGCACGCTCTAGCACCATGTTGTGTGTTTTTTTGGTGTGTGTGTGGGGCCCATCGCCGCCGTGACACGACGACGACGTGCACCAGCGCTGCTCAGCCGGCTCGCACGCTAGTGCAGCAACGTGGCACCTTGACTCAAATGTGCTCCGTGAGCCGCTCTACAAAGTCTGACAGACGCGAGGCATGTAGGTGCAGTTGTTGCGCGACCAGACGGCGCGGTTGCATTGGTCCCTCTATCGGTCGCGGCCGGCCGTTTTGCAAACTCCGGCCGGAGAAAGCAAAAATACGAGGCAAAGGGAGCAGACGTCCCGAAGCCATATATATAAGGGGCCACCTCAGGGGGTCGAGAGCACCACACCCCGTGCTTTCCCCCGTGCGGTCGCCACGTACCCACACGGGCAGCCCCCCAGCTCGTGTGGTACGGTCGGGGAGGGGAGAGAAGCCTACCTAGGGGGCTCGCGCCGCTTCCCCTACTACTACGACTACTACTAGTAGTAGGTGGTAGTAGTCGTAGTAGTAGTAGTAGTAGTAGTAGTAAGTATAGTAGTAGTCGGGGTTGCCGCAGCCGAGCGAGAGAGAGTACGTACTCAACGTGCGGTGGCGCTTCAACTACATGTGGCGCGAGCCCCCTAGCAAACTCGGCGATGCGCCAGCGCCCTTGCACGCTAGCGTCACACCATGTCATGGCATGTATGAGCATGCCCACGAGTTGCTCTACAAGGCCTGCTGCATGCGAGGTGCGCTGGTGCAGCCATTGCGTGACCAGGCGGCGCGTTCCGGTCGTCCCGCGAGATTTTGGACTTTGTGTTTTTTTTGGGCCGCGGCGGGGGGGGGGCTATGTTTTTTGCGTAACACAAAATGCACAGCGATGCTCAGCCGACCTGCACGCTAGTGCAGCGACGTCGCAGCTTCACTCTTATGTGCTCCATGAGCCGCTCTACAAGACCTACTAGACGCGAGGCACGGTGGTGCAGGCGTTGTGCGACCAAGCGGTGCTGTCGCGTCGGTCCCCGCGAGAAAAACGCGAATATTCAAACGTGTGTAGCGGGCTTGCAGCGCATGCACGGCGTGCGTGGTTGCGTGTGATGAACTCAGCACACATGGGCGCACACGATGCACTATAGGTTGCACGCTCTAGCACCATGTGTTTTTGTGTCACCGGACGCCCATGTGTTTTTAGCCGTGTGTTTTGTGTCGATGTTCAAACGTGTGTAGCGGGCTTGCAGCACGTGCACGGCGTGCTTAGCTGAGTGCAATGTGTTGCCCAGACACAGGCGCATGCGATGCACAGGTCGTTGCACGCTGACGGCATCGTGTTGTCGCTGCCATGGGCTTTGTGTTTTCCGCATAACACGAAATGCACAGCGATGCTTAGCCGACCTGCACGCTAGTGCAGCGACGTCGCAGCTTCACTGCCGTGTGCTCCGTGAGCCGCTCTACAAGACCTACTAGACGCGAAGCATGGCGGTGCAGGCATTGTGCGAACAAGCGGTGCTGTTGCGTTGGTCCCACACAACAAAAAACACGGGTGTTCAAACATGCGTAGCGGGCTTGCAGCACGTTCACGGCGTGCGTGGCTGCATGCAACGTGTTGCCCAGACACAGGTGCACGCGATGCACAGGTCGTTGCACGCTGACAGCATCGTGTTGTCGCTGCCACGGGCTTTGTGTTTTGAGCGTGACACGACGTGCACCAGCGCTGCTCAGCCGGCTCGCACGCTAGTGCAGCAACGTGGCACCTTGACTCGAATATGCCCTGCGAGCTACTCTACAAGACCTGACAGACGCGAGGCATGTAGGTGCAGCTGTTGCGCGACCAGACGGTGGCGTTCCGGTGGTCCCCGCGAGATTTTGGACTTTGTGTTTTTTACCAAAACGTGTGTAGCGGGCTTGCAGCGCGTGCACAGCGTGCGTGGTTGCGTGTGATGAGCTCCCCACGCATAGCTGCACACGATGCACTATAGGTTGCACGCTCTAGCACCATGTGTTTTTGTGTCACCGGACGCCCATGTGTTTTGGCCGTGTTTTTTGTGTGGGGTGTTCAAACATGTGTAGCGGGCTTGCAGCACGTGCACGGCGTGCTTAGCTGAGTGCAATGTGTTGCCCAGACACAGGCGCATGCGATGCACAGGTCGTTGCACGCTGACGGCATCGTGTTGTCGCTGCCACGTGCTTTGTGTTTTGCACGTAACACGAAATGCACAGCGATGCTTAGCCGACCTGCACGCTAGTGCAGCAACATGGCACCTTCGTGCACATGTGCTAAGCGAGCCGCTCTACAAGACCTATTAGACGCGAAGCATGGCGGTGCAGACATTGTGCGACCAAGCGGTGCTGTTGCGTTGGTCCCACACAACAAAAAACACGGGTGTTCAAACATGCGTAGCGGGCTTGCAGCACGTGCACGGCGTGCGTGGCTGCATGCAACGTGTTGCCCAGACACAGGTGCATGCGATGCACCACACGTTGCACGCTGACGGCATCGTGTTGTCGCTGCCACGGGCTTTGTGTTTTGCGCGTGACACGACATGCACCAGCGCTGCTCAGCCGGCCTGCACGCTAGTGCAGCAACGTCGCACCTTGACTCAAATGTGCTCCGTGAGCCGCTCTACAAAGTCTGACAGACGCGAGGCACGTAGGTGCAGCCGTTGCGCGACCAAGCGGTGCTGTTGCATTGGTCCCTCTATGGCCGGCCGTTTTGCAAACTCCGGCCGGAGAAAGCAAAAATACGAGGCAAAGGGAGCAGACGTCCCGAAGCCATATATATAAGGGGCCACCTCAGGGGGTCGAGAGCACCACACCCCGTGCTTTCCCCCGTGCGGTCGCCGCGTACCCACACGGGCAGCCCCCCAGCTCGTGTGGTACGGTCGGGGCGGGGAGAGAAGCCTACCTAGGGGGCTCGCGCCACGCCGCTTGTTCATCCCCCCGCCCCCCGCATACTACCTAGTAGGTAGGTAGGTAGGTAGTCGTAGTAGTCGGGGTTGCCGCAGCCGAGCGAGAGAGAGAGAGTACGTACTCAACGTGCGGTGGCGCTTCAATGGCAAGTGGCGTGAGCCCCCTAGCAAACTCGGCGACGCGCCAGCGCCCTTGCATGCTATCGTCACAACATGTCATGACCGTACACAAGCATGCCTTTGAGACGCTCTACAAGACCTGATAGACGCGAGTTGTTTTGGTGCAGGCGTTGCGCGACCAGGCGGCGCGCCGGTCGTCCCCGCGAGATTTTGGACTTTGTGTTTTTTTTGGGCCGCGGCGGGGGGGGGCTATGTTTTTTGCGTAACACGAAATGCACAGCGATGCTTAGCCGACCTGCACGACAGTGCAGCGTCGTCGCAGCTTCACTGGCGTGTGCTTCGTGAGCCGCTCTACAAGGTCTGACAGACGCGAGGCACGGTAGTGCAGGCGTTGTGCGACCAAGCGGTGCTGTCGCGTCGGTCCCTGCGAGAAAAACGCAAATATTAAAACGTGTGTAGCGGGCTTGCAGCGCGTGCACAGCGTGCGTGGTTGCGTGTGATGAGCTCCCCACGCATAGCTGCACACGATGCACTATAGGTTGCACGCTCTAGCACCATGTTTTTTTGTGTCACCGGACGCCCATGTGTTTTGGTCGTGTTTTTTGTGTGGGATGTTCAAACGTGTGTAGCGGGCTTGCAGCACGTGCACGGCGTGCGTGGCTGAGTGCAACGTGTTGCCCAGGCACAGGTGCACGCGATGCACAGGTCGTTGCACGCTGACAGCATCGTGTTGTCGCTGCCACGGGCTTTGTGTTTTCCGCGTGACACGGCGTGCACCAGCGCTGCTCAGCCGGCTCGCACGCTAGTGCAGCAACGTGGCACCTTGACTCGAATGTGCTCCGTGAGCCGCTCTACAAGACCTGACAGACGCGAGTCATAATGGTGCAGGCGTTGCGCGACCAGACGGTGGCGTTCCGGTGGTCCCCGCGAGATTTTGGACTTTGTGTTTTTTGGGCGCCCGGGGGGGGGGCTATGTTTTTTGCGTAACACAAAATGCACAGCGATGCTTAGCCGACCTGCACGCTAGTGCAGCGACGTCGCAGCTTCACTGGAGTGTTCCCCATGAGCCGCTCTACAAGACCTGATAGACGCGAGGCATGGTAGTGCAGGCGTTGTGCGACCGAGCGGCGCTGTTGCGTTGGTCCCTGCGAGAAAACCCAAATGTTCAAACGTGTGTAGCGGGCTTGCAGCACGTGCAAGGCGTGCGACGTTGCGTGTGGTGAACTCAGCACACATGGGCGCACACAATGCACCCCTCGTTTCACATCACACACACACACACAGCCAGCCGGCCGGCCGGCCACGGAGAACCGGCCGGGGGGGGCGGCCGCGGTTTTAAAAACTCCGGCCGGAGAAAGCAAAAATACGAGGCAAAGGGAGAAGACGTCCCGAAGCCATATATAAGGGAGAGGGCAAAATCCCTGCCGGTCAAAATTTCTTGGCGCACTGCGCCCAGTAGTGATGGCTGGCTGGCTAGCGGTGGGCAGGTGTGGGTGCGTGCTGGTGGTGCGTGGTATGGGTGGGTGGGTGTGCAACGTGTTGCACACACACACGCACACCCATAGTACGTGCTCTGGCACAGCACACGCACACCAGGTGCGACGTTGGTTGCGGTTGCGGTTGCGGTGGTTGCGGTGGTGACGTGGAGGTGTCGCGTGTGTCTAGTCCGTGGTGGCTGGTGGCGGGCGGCAGCTGTGGTTGGCTAGTACGCAGTAGTAGTGGGGAGTAGTAGGTAGTGGTCAGGTGGTGGTGGTGGTGAGTAAAGAGTGAGTGAGAGAGACACTGGAATAGTAGTAGTGGTGGTGGTAGAGAGTGGGGCCCAGTAGTAGTCATCATCGTAGTAGTAGGGCGGCGGTAGTAGTGGGGTAGTAGTGTGGGTAGTAGTACTAGTACTACTCTACCTAGCACCTAACCTAACCTACCCCTACTTATTGCTATGACGGTTGCTGCTGCTCCGTTCTCTGCTGCCGCTGCCGCTGCTCCATCTCTCTCGCTTGCTTTGAGCTCGCTGCTGCTGCTCTAACCCCCCAAGACGTGTGTGCACAACTGCTGGTTGCTGGCTGCTTATCCTGCTGCTATATGCTGGAAGGCGTGGCGCGGTTCCGTGTGTGCTGCTGCTGCTGCTGCCCTCGTCAGGCAGCCCTCCCTCCACTCTATTGGTGGCGGCGGCGGCGGTGGTGGTGGTGGTGGTGGTGATGATGATGATGCTCTCTCTTGGGAGGGCGTCGTTGTCGTCATTGTGCTGCTGCTGCTGGCTGCTGCTGTTGCGTCTCCAATGGGTGGCGGTGGTGGCGGTGTGTCCTAGTGTCAATTAGTAGTAGTAGTAGTGCGAGTAGCAGAGAGGTTCGTGATGTCTCGTCGGTCGTAGTGTGGTTTGCGCATGCCCCAAGCATGCATGGCTCTTGTCCCCGTGATACTTGCTGTTGCTGCCTGCTACTCTCTCATCAGAGTGGTGGTAGTAGTGGTAGTCTTGCTGTTGCTGGGATAGGCCATGTGGGTGGCAGTGCGGTCGTGCTGGTATTGCTGTTGTGCTTGCGCACAGCAGCAGTGCGGCACAGAGAAAGAGAGCAACAGAACACAACAGCAGCAACAACAACAACAAGCCCCCAGGTAGAACGCACACACCAGAGCGTGTGTGGTGTGCACATCTGAGATTGTTGTTGTTGTTGTTGTTGCTGCTGCTGCTGTTGTTGTTGATGGTGGTCAGTGCGCAGTCGTCAATTCCCTCATCTCTCTACCTCTCTCTCGCTATGTGCAGAGAGAGAGAGAGAGAGAGACGAGCTCAGCGACACACCAGTGGTGGGCATCGTGCGAAATGCGCCTTGCGCAGCAAGTTAGTTAGTTATATAGAATCTCCAGATGGGAAGGTGCGTGTGCTGCGTGCTACACTACTACTACTACTAGTGGTAGTGTGTGTGTGTGTGCGTGCACATGTATTTTGACCGTCCATCTCCGACGGCAGCTTCGCCAACAGGACCATATATATGTGTCTGCGCGCCTCTGTCCCACCGCCACCACTGGGTGTGTGCGTGTGTCAGTCAGTCGCGGTCAGTCAATATATATATGTGCGCCTGTTGGTTTGTATTGCGTCCTTTACTCTTATACATAAAGGGCAGTCCGAGGCCTGCTTGAAAGGGAGCCAACACACTCGTAGCTGCAGCAGCAGCAGCAGCAGCATAGGAGTGTGGGCAACACGAACCAAGGCTATGTAATGATGCAGTAGTAGTAGTGGCGCGAGAAATTGATTGTGTGTTGCTGTTGCTGTCTGTGTAACAACAACAGCAACAGCAACACACAAACAAGGACACGCACGCGTGCGGCGTGTACTCTGCGATGACGACGACGACGTGTGGTGGTGGTGGTGGTGGTGGTGGTGCGCAAACACGCATCACACCACCATCATCATCATCACACGACGACGACGCTGCTGACACAGAGTACGCGCCGCCCCATGTCTCAGTGAGTGAGTGTGAGAGTGGATGGAGTGATAGAGCAGCAGCATCATTATATATATGATGCTGCTGCTGCTTCTATCACACACACACACGCACACGCACACACACATAATATAAAGGTGGGTACCTGGTTGATCCTGCCAGTAGTCATATGCTTGTCTCAAAGATTAAGCCATGCATGTCTAAGTATAAGCTTGTTTATACGGCGAGACTGCGGATGGCTCATTAAATCAGTTATAGTTTATTTGATGGTCTCTTTTCTATTTTGTTTACCTACTTGGATAACCGTGGTAATTCTAGAGCTAATACATGCGCAAGGTCCCGAGCGCGAGGGGCGAGGCCTCACAGCTTCGTCTCTGCATGCGC